>JBBPPO010000209.1:0-13533 GCA_038092055.1 Leccinum glutinopallens
GAGGTGGGTATCGCCCGGGTTGTCTCAAGCCAACCCTGCCACCCACGTCACTACCAGTGGGCTCACCCTTTCATCATTTCTATCCCCTATCTGGTCACTACACTCCATGCACGTACCGTTTGCAGTGGGAATACAATAATTACGCGGTGCTGCCCTGTTCAAAATGTTTTGTCTGCTAGAGAAAAAGAAGCTCTCAATCAACTTGAAAGTTTCATGCGCAGTGAGCTGAGAATAAAACGCCTGGTCACGAGACCTCAACTGGTTTTCGTGAGGCTCTGCGTACCGTAATACGCATAGTCAGATTTCGCAAACTGGCATGTCAGCGCTAAACCAGGCAACTCTTCAAGTTTGTGTCTGTGGTCGTTCCTTTACCCAGTCCTCCTCCTACACGAAACATTCTAAAGGCTGCCAAGCAGGCAAGAAACGGTTGTCTGATGTGCTGGCACGTGCACAAGAAACCCTTCGAAAGAAGCGTCGTGTTCAAGTTCCTGCCCCCGACTTGGAATCCTGTCCTGGGCCTACCGGTGGTACAGATTCGGATACTACACCTGTGCAAGTTCACAATTTCCACTTAGAAGGTGCTCGATCCGCCGCTGTTGACCACATAAGAAATGTTGTAGGAACTAATGACTCGGATCATGTTGCGGTACGCACATTTCCTTTTCAACTTTTATCACGGGGTAAAGTTAATGCTTTTGCCCAGGTTACTCGAAATGAAGGACACCCAGCTCAGACCAGTCAGGAGATTTCGCAGGTGGATGATTCGCTCCCTCTGTCGCTCCGGAGGGCCCGTCGACCGAACAGGCAACTTCCACAACGGTTCCGGGACACGCTACCTGAGCTCCCTCTCCCTCTCCCTCCTCCCGAGGTTCTTCAGGCCATCACTCCCACACTACCAACGCCACCTACCCCTCCGCGAACTCGATCTGTCTCGCCGGCTTGTTCCGAGTTGTCGGCACAGCAGAGATCTGCTCAGCCTCAAGTCCGTCACCAGACGTTCAGGACCCAACGGAACTCATTTGGTTTGTTCCGAGTGTACAACAGCAAAACACTTCCTGTACACGATCCTGAGGATACCGAGTCGCTACACTACCGAAGTCAACCCTTAACTCATACTATCGCTGGTGTAACTCCTAGCTCAGAGAATTTCTTTCACCCATACCCGAATGAAAATTCTTTTCGCCTCGGAGATTGGTACTGGAACCAAGGCGGAACGAAGTCAAGGCGAGACTTCAAAAGTCTCCTCGACATCGTTGGGAGCTCGGACTTTCAGCCCGACGATATTCGGAACACCAATTGGACAGTCGTCGATCGCGAACTGGGAAACATTGCGGAATTTGGTGATTGCAGCTCTCAGACCGTTCCTTTCACCGACCCAAACGACTCTACGGCTATCTTGCCCCATGCCGAGTGGATGAATAACGATGCTGGGTGGAGGGAGAGGGACGTGACTATTTCTGTGCCATTTCCGCGACGCTGTGCACATCCAGGACCAAAAGATTTCAAATGCTCTCTCTACTGCCGTTCGTTGATATCCGTTATGCGAGAGAAGATCCTGGATTCTACTGACCACCACCGCTTTTATTACGAACCATATGAACTGCGTTGGCACCCTCCGCATCAAGCTCGAGACATTGGAGTACACGGCGAACTGTTTACCTCTCAAGCTTTTCTTGAAGCACATCATCAGCTTCAGCAAATGGAAACTGCGCCTGGATGCAATCTACCAAGACGAATCGTTGCGCTCATGTTTTGGTCGGATGCGACGCAGTTGACGTCATTTGGTGACGCAAAACTGTGGCCATTGTACGTATTTTTTGGAAATAACTCCAAGTACGAGAGGGGCAAGCCATCCGCTCATTTATGCAACCACGTTGCTTATTTTCAAACTGTAAGTGGATATACTTCACCAGGATGCTTTGCCTTGAGCTTTGATCGGAACACAACAGCTGCCACACGACTTCAAAGACTTCGCATCGGATCATGCCGGGGACAAACTCCCCAGCGACCCGTTTTTCACGCATTGTCATAGGGAATTTTTCCATGCACAGTGGTCAGAGATACTGGATGATGAATTCGTTCATGCTTATGAACATGGTATTGTCGTGAAATGTATTGATGACGTTGAACGGCGGCTTTTCCCGCGGATTTTCACATATTCTGCGGATTATCCGGAAAAGTGCGTTGGTCGCGATTACAGGTATCACTATGACTCACTCAACGATTAGGGTGTTGATCGCAAATATACGCAACCTTGGGGCGTGTCCTTGCCCGCGTTGTACCATTCCGAAACACAGGATAGGGAATTTAGCAACAGCGAAAGATATACTCCAACGACGAATACTGACGCGCAAGGACTCTCAGGACAGACGCGACAAAATCTTTGCCGCACGACGCCTTATCTACGAACAGCATTATGTCGTCGACACACCGCAGGTCGAAGCTCTTCTCAAAGAAGAATCTATTGTTCCAACCAAGGTGATTCCTCGTTTCTGTGCCACTTGCCCTGCTCACGCTGCTTCATTCATTCAGAATGCCTTTTCTGAGAGGCTTCGTCGCCTGGGATTTGACTTTTTCTCAATGCTCGTTGTAGATCTTCTACACGAGTTTGAGCTCGGTGTTTGGAAAGCGGTGTTTATTCACTTGCTGAGAATCTTAGATACTTTGAAGGGCGACAAACTTGCGGAGGTTGATCGGCGGTAAGTATAGTGGTAGCATCCCCCAATCTATTGCTCAACGTAAACCAGATACCGTCAAATTCCCGCTTTCGGGCGTGCTGGAATCAGGCGCTTTAGGCGGAATGTGTCCGAGTTGAAGAGAATGACAGCCCGTGACTTCGAAGACTTATTGCAGGTGAGCGCTACAGACAACTTCTACTTCTACTTGCTATCTTCTAATGCTATGAAGTGTGCCATTCCTGTTTTCATCTGTCTTCTTCCTGAGCCACACGATCATCAAGTACAAGAGCTTCTCTTTATCCTTGCGTATTGGCATGGGTTGGCAAAGTTGCGGATGCACACCGATCAAACACTGCAAATTCTGGACGCTGTCACACAATCCCTTGGTGATAAACTTCGTAAATTCGTCGTGGTGACATGCCCTGCGTTCTCAACGAAGGAACTGCACCGTGAAGCAGAGGGGCGCCGAAGACGCCAGGCTCGTGATAGTTTTAAGCGAGGAGATGTTCCACAGAACAAAAGCTCTTCGTCTACGGTAGGTCGCCAGCCGAAGGTGCTTAATCTTCAAACATACAAATTGCATGCCCTGGGAGATTATGCCACCCAGATTAGACTCTACGGGACCACGGATTCATATTCAACTCAACTTGTACGTACTGTCGTGTTCTCAAATCTCTCTGCTGTTACTTACACTCATGGTTGCATGCCAGGGCGAGCTTGAGCATCGTACCAGCAAGGCGCGGTTTGCCAGAACCAGTCATAGGGCATTTGTCCCCCAGTTAGCTTCCATTGAACGACGCCAGGTCCGCATTCGCCGCATCCGCATGCAAAGAGAAGCACTGAGAGCAGATGATTTAACTCCGAACATGCCCGAACAGCATCACGTCATTGGTCAATCTCAGAATAATCCAGAGGACATACTGTCTTTTGTGGGAAGGCATTCCGGTGACCTAGCTGCAAAGGTGGATTCTTATCCGCCAATACTGAAGGCTTATCTGACGCGACTCCTTAGGATTTTCTAGCCAAACTGAAGGGACACATTTTACCTCGAATTCGCGAGATCCACCAAGGCTCCGAAATGCAGCCTGAGCAGGAATGGGGTTGCTCTGCTATGGCGGATAATACCATCTCAGCATTGAACCAAGTGGTTTTCAAAGCAAACCGCATGTATCGTCACGCATTGTGCCGCGTCAATTACACGACCTACGACCTCCGTCGCGAGACGGACACCCTAAACCCTTCAACCGATCACCGCGACATAATGTTGTTAGCTGGCGAGCCTGATCCAGGTTCAGAACGCCATCCGTTTACTTATGCCCGCGTGCTGGGCATTTATCATGCAAACGTTATATTCGTTGGCCCGGAGTCCCGAGATTATCAGTCAAGACGACTGGATTTCCTGTGGGTAAGATGGTTCGAGCCTCCGGAATCACCCGCTGTGATAGGCTGGGAACACTGTATCCTCGACAAGGTGAAATTCGTACCAATGCATTCGACAAATGCATTCGGATTTGTTGATCCAGCGGACGTTCTTCGATCCTGCCATCTCATGCCAGTATTTGCTGATGGAAGATTACATCCCGATCGCATCGCTGCATCTCAACTTGCTCGCGATGCCGACGATTGGAAATATTATCATATCAACAGGTATGTATGCCTCTATTATTTTGTGTTCCGCTCATCAGCCCAACTTATGGTTTGAACAAGATTCGCGGACCGTGACATCCTCATGCGTTACCATTGGGGCCTTGGTGTCGGGCATTCATATGCTCATACCAAGAGACTGTCGGAAATCAACCCTTATATTTCTTCCATTGACCAGCATGATGTACGTCCTCTGCCGTATCTCAAGAACATTTGACTAACTAACAGGACGTGCAGGACTCTACCACTGCCCTGGATGTAGATGATCTCGGGCTGTCTTATACTACTAATGCGTCTGACGAGGCGATGCATGATACAGATGGAAAAGACGGCAGCAATTCCCTTGATTCCGACTCTGACTCTGAGGGCTCCAACGGTTCGGATTGCTCAGACTCAGACGATTTGATAGCAGCCTTGTATGAGTCTGGAAATTCTGACTCGGAAGAGTACCAGTTCTAGTACCTGTGTACAACATTAATTTATTATCCACTGGCATGACAACTAGCCTGAACCCGAGATCAGTGGCAAGGAAATTGAAGACACGGCCGTGCCAGTGAGCGCTAAATTGTCAACTTAGGACTCGGAGAATCCCGCACGCCAATTGCTGCCAATTGTGCGATCGTCGACTCAGAAGGACATTCTCAGTGACTGTTGCCCTCGCTCGCGCCGAGGCGATAGTGCCCAACTTCAAGTTCATATGGCATTGTTTCATTTCCTTCCTCCGGGCCAACGATTAGCAGACGCATCTCGACAAAGTTTGTTGCCGCCTAGACTATCCTCGTGCATTGTTCCTGACTCGCAGTTTTACAACTTGCCAAGGGTCAAGCTGACGTGTGTCACAGGAATCGAAGTACACTTGATTCGCGGTGGGATTATCGTGTCGCATCTCTCCGTGAGCCATCTTCGCGCTCTCCGCACCAAGAATCCTTCGCAGAAACTCGTTGGCCAGTTGATTGACATTGGCGGTCACGGTGGTGGCACCGGTGTTGGTTCTTCTCGTTCTTTACCGTTACGTGACTTACGATGGATAGGTCACAACATCGAGCTCATTGATAAACATTTTCCCGTCTCCCAATTCCACCTCACCGACCTCATCGACCCCTGCTCGGAAGAGGTTCGTTCGCAAGGGCTGGAGCCACATCACCATATTGTGCCAGGATGCGACAGAGTTCACCCTCCCCGAGTGGTCTACCTCCGATCCAACATCAGCTTCATTACACTTAGCAGGCTATTCTCTTTCCATGGTATATACGTCTCTCTCATTATTTCTAAGCACTAATACAACTCTCCCCAACCTCGTTTATTATTTTTGCTGTCCCGAGAAAATCTGGCCTGTCCGCTGTTGTTGGATTTTCCACATCGGGATGCCACTGGCAACCCGTGCCTCACGACGAGGTACTTAGCGGGACTAGCAAAGAGTGCGGTTGACTCAGCTGTTAGTTCTTCCAGATCTGGTTTGACTTCTATGTCACTCGAATCCCACTCGGATGACAGAGACACGGTGAAATGCTGTCACCATGGGTTCCGCATGGCAGTGCCGACGGGAACCCGAAAGGGTTTCGCCTGCCAGCACCACCTGTGGGCATCACCTCCCTTTCCCTTTCCTCCATCTCCCATTCCCTCGAGCAGGAAGTATCCCTCCTCCCCACTCGTGCATCCGGAATTGCGACCAATCCATCCGGGGTCGCGCCCCTTGCATGCCCCCGTCGCCTCTGCAAGCCGGCCAACTCCCCGCATAGGGCGTAACACTGGAAGCTGGTACCCTGAACGGCCTCGGACTCCGGGCAGCGGTCGGGGTAGCGGTGCCCCCTGACGAGAGCTTTCGCAGGCTCGAAACCGCTATCTCCCGCTCCATTACCTGCCCCCTACTCGTACTGTACATCGTCGCCCAAGCGTGTCGGTGGTCCGCTAATCCTCGGAGAGGGGCGTCAGACGGACGAGCAAGCAGATTAGACAGCCCGAGCATCCCTCTTCGGACATAGACCATAGTCCCGCACGCTTTCACAAACAACACAGGCTTTAATATCCGCGTCCGTGTCACGGTTACGCTGAGCCCTGGAGACACCCATTTCTTCTTGATTACCAATGGTATTACTGAGAACTGGGTCCGCGCCGTCGTGGAGGTCGCCTTCATTCAGAGGCTGAACCCGCCCTGCCGCAGTTGCCGGCGGATGTAACGGTTGTGGAACCTGCTGGACAACTTACCATCCGTTGAGTTGTGCAATCATGTGTTCGCAAGAATTATACTACAGGTCAGTAGTATCTGTCATGCCCAAGTTCACCTTTGTTTGACGCAAGAACGCGACGCAGGCCATCGCGCCGACCGACAACAGTATGACACAAAGAGGCGACGTGACGACGATGCAACCAATGACGACGACAACGCCACGACTCCCACCCGACAGTCCATCACTCTCCCGTGAGCCATCCTCGCACCCATCGCATCCCTTGTTGACACCCTCTTAGTCCCACGTAGACGTCCTGACGATCTTGCACAACCTCATCCGCGACATGCAAGCCCTCGAAGCCGCCCTCTAGTACCGCTGGGTTCCGCCCAAGCAACACCCGACGACGTCTCCAATTGCTACGTCCAATTCGCCGTCGAATTCAACGCCGTCGTGGGAGCCTTCCAGGCATACATCCCAACGACGTGCGCACAGACGACTCAGTGAAGACAGCCCCATCCTCTTGTTGATCCGGTCCGTTGTAATATGTTGCAGTGCGCGCACTGTGCTTGCAGCGATCTGCACGCGATACCAACCCAACTCCGGTTGGCACTGGATTATTGTCTGGGCGACGAACCCTCGTCGGTCGCGCTCGATCGATATCTACCAGACATACGGAAGCTGATAAGCAAGCTCCTCCTCGGTCTACGGGAAAAGCAGTCTGCATGGAAACACGCCGCTGCCGCTCGTCCGCCTACGAGAGCGTCGAACAGATCGTACAGCCCTGGTGCTGGTACCCGTTTGTCGCCTCCTCTGACTCTTTCCCGTTACACGCCGTTCCCCGCCGTCAAGTACCGTGTTCGAGACGCGGATGCCGACCATACTGATGTGTTTATGTGGTTTCCTTCTGTTTCGTCCTTTGATTGTTTAAACTGGTGCGGCCCTTGACGTTATCACGAAAAAAAGTCCCGACGCTGTTTCCCCGTAGCAGTATGCCCCATAATTCAGTATTTGCGTCTCCTCCGTCTCGTAACGAGTCATCAGTTCCGTGCTAATATATTTGAATATACTAGATTGCCATCCGAGAACGCGAGACTGTGATCACGGCTTGTTGTTACACCAAGACATTCATTCCGTGCCGTCACGTTTTGTCGAATACCAGACAAGCTTCAAGTTGACTCTGCCAATATGAGAGTCGCGCCTTTCCACGGATCGGTGATCTAAGATATGCAAGTTACGAACAACCTCAAATTCCGACAGGCCCGTTATGATGCTCAATGCCCCGTAGTCAACTCTCGATCTCGCCACCTTTGACTCAGACATGTTCATGGTCAGCGTCAATGCATGAAGCGATCTTCTTTGTTCGATTTGATACCGCAAGTTGCAAAAGATAATACATCTTTGCAGGATTAGAACGACTTCAAGGTGCCTATCGATGCTGTAACTTGAACGTTTTTCAAAACGCTACGCAACATCCATTGCCGAACATCAGACAAATAACTTCCAACTCGCCACCTGGGCAGTCTAGATAACGGGGTAAGAATGCAGGGTACGCAGCCCGAGTCGCAACATATATAGCTTATCCAGGACCCACCAGTGCTGCATCTGCACTACGGGGTCGTTCATCGCTATTTTGTGCTGTACCAATCAGGCACGCTGTCCTATGCTTTTGGTCCCAGGCAGCCCATCTGTGATCGAATCATATTCTTGCTAGGGAATAATGACATGGGCTATACCCCCAACCCAACCCGCACCCGCACCCGACACGGGTATTACCCGCAGGTCGTCCTCACTCCTATCGCTCTCGCTCTCTCTTTCTCCTCGCCCGCTCTCTCCCTCTTCCTTCAAGTTCCTTGCCGTTGACATGTGACGGCAACAACAACAACAACAGCTCGACTAAGACTGCGACTGCGACCACAACGACACGAACGACGAACACGATGGCCATGATGTTCCGTCCACGTCCCGGTTTTCCCCCCATGTTCTCTCTGACAAGACGACGACGACGCGATATCGTCGTCCTTCCCTGTCCTTTCTCCCGACAAGACAACGACGACATCTTTCTTATCCCCACCACCATCCTTGTCCCTCGGGTCCCCATTCCTGTCCCTCCCCGTCCTCTTGCTGACAAGACAACGACGACGCGTTGTCGTCCTCACCCCCACCACAGTGGCACCACCTTCTTCCCCGGCCATACCCCCGGGTATCCCAACCACAACCCGCACCCGACACGGGTTTTTTACCCACCGCGGTTATTACCCGTAGGTCGTCCTCACTCCCCTCGCTCGCTCTCTCTCTCCTTGCCCGCTCTCTTCCACTTCCTCGACGTGACATGTGACGGCAACAACAACAACAACAACAACAACAACTCGACTAAGACTACGGCTACGACTACAACGACAACTACACAACGAACACGATGACGATGATATTCCGTCCACGTCCCGGTCCTCCCCCGTGTTCTCTCCGACAAGACGACGACGACGACGACGCAACGTCGTCGTCCTTTCCTGTCCTTTCTCCGACAAGACAACGACATCATCTTCCTTATCACCACCACCTTCCTCGTCCCCATTCCTGTCCCTCCCTGTCCTCTTGCCGACAAGACGACGACCTTACCCCCACCCTAACCTCGTCCATCCCCGTCCTCTTACCGACGCGAAGAGGACGACTTGACAACGCGAAAACGACGAACGACCCTTGTCTCCGCCCCCGTCGCCTCAACATGCAGTGACCACACACCGTTGTTGTTGCATGCGGACCCTGTTGTTGTTGCCCCATCCCCATCCTCTTCCTACATAGTACCTGCGCGGGTTATCCGCACTCTTGACGGGTTTTACCCGTTGGTCTGCGCTTACTAGCGTCTTGCTCGCCAACGATACGAACTCAGATGCGACGACTACTTTTCGACGACGACGGGAGCAACGGTTACGCCAGGACTCGACGACTCGACGACGAACGACGTCACATCGCGATGAAGACAACGGACAAAAATGACGATGACGCCTCGCTGCGTCGACTGGCACGACCATAACTTGAACGACACGACAACGGCGCGAACGTCGACGGACGACGCGACATCGACACCGACGACAGGACGCGACGACCGACGCCCACCATCTGAGTCGTCCCAGGTTCGTCCTCCCCATCCCCCGGGCCATTCCCATCCCCTCGTCCGAGTCCTCTCACCCAGCGTGCAGAAGAAACTGGCACACGACGCACACAATGCGCGTTATGCAGTTGCTCCTGCACACTGCTGCTGTTGTCAACTGTTAACGACAATGGCACAACGACGCGGCGTTGACCGCGAACGCGAACGCGAACATGATGGGGATGATGCAATGGCTTGACATGGCATGACAATGAGGACGACGCAACGACAACCACTTGACAACGCGACAATGAATGTGACGTGCCAGTGCGCCTCCGCGATGTGACGACACCGTGATGATGACGCAGCGTGCTGGCAACACCACGGTGACTGGCATGCCATTGTCAACAATGATGAAAGGTACACGGAACTGTCCTGTACCCATACTCGCTACTCGTGCAGGTTACTCATACCACAGAGTGGCTAGTGTAATATCATTCAAAACTTTGAGAGTTTGAGAGAATTTCAGGTGACATCAATTAGTACCAGCACAATACTGAGATTGATATAGTATCACTGACCTAGAATTCGGAGCTGAAATCATATTGATAATACATTGAGCCTTGAAATATCATAGTTGTATAAACAGTGATTATGTCTTCACCAGCTGCTACTAATGATATATCACTGACCTAAAATTTTGTGCTGAAATCACTCGGAAAATAAGATGATAATGGTGCTGATTTCTGCCTGGTCGTAGATCATTGAAGGCAATCTCTGATCAACATTCTTCATCTCAGTCTAGGATTATCTACAGTGTGTCATCATGCTGTCCTTCTTGTATATCAATGACAATTCATTGAGCCTTGTCATATAATAATTGCATAAGCTCATCTTAAGTTGTCTGGAAATATCATTTCTTCATCAACTAGTACCAGCATTATATGTCACTGACCTGGAATTCTCCACTGAAATCACTCGGAAAATAAGATGATAATGGTGCTGATTTCTGCCTGGTCGTAGATCATTGAAGGCAATCTCTCCTCCATCTCAGTCTAGGATTATCTGTAGTATATCATTCTACTATCCTTATTATATATTAATGATAATATATTGAGTTTATTATTTGTTATTAGCAACACATTGAAAATGTAGATATTGATTGCACTTGAAGTATCATAGTTACATAAGCTGATCCTAGTTAACTGGAAATATCATTTTTTCACGATTTCCCTGATGAACGATTGATGATCTGAAGTTGACGGGCATGTTCGATTACGGTACTTCAGAAGCTTCACAGGTCGGGTTTGCGAACCTCGCTTGAATGCATCACGGATGTTCGCATGTTTTTGAATTTGATCTATCAAAACTGCGGTGTGTAATAATCGACAATGCGACTTCCTCAGTCTAAAAAAAAGAACTTACAGTAGCGCGACTCCGGAGAACAAGGTACCAAGATTGACAACTCCGAGTCACCACTTAAACGGGAACTAGAACGTCGTCTTTCGCATAAAACCTTGTTTGGTTAGGTCGTCATGGGGCCATGACGGACGACAAGCTTATCCGTTCCAAGACGGAAAAATGTATGGCATGTTTACCAAGCTGGTGGCCGCGGCTGCTTGACAGGTCGAGCCTAGAATCCGACAAAGCCAAAACTGACTAACGTCGGCCATGAGAAGGTGGATATATTGCTTGATAAACGTACAGTGAATGCTAGGAACACAAAAACATCTTGAATAGGTGAAATACAGTACTTACAGTAGATAGAAACAAGAAACATCGTTGGCAGCGTTTGTCATGCATCATGTCCGTAGGAAACGCGAGATACCACTCTGAACAATGATATTTTTCATAATCGTCTGTTCCGGGGCTAAGAAATAGAGAGTGACATCAGTACTGGCGGTGAACGCTGGTGGAAATACTCACGTTCCGTCAACCCTTCCTCCTTGACCTTGCGGTGCTCGAAGACCTCGAAATGCTTCTCGAGCTCCTTGTCCGGCTTGAATTCGCCAAAGTACGCAAAGATGCCGCTGATGTCCCCTTTGATTCGCTCTGTCGCAGTGGGCAGTCTGCAGACGTAGTTTGGGCGAGTTGGCGAGCGCGGTGAGGCATGTGACCAGAAAGGTGTCTAGGAGGTCCTCGACGAGCAGCTCGAATAGGACCGGTTTCACTAATTGCTGGTCGGACGTTTAATCCTTCATCGTAATGACGATCTGCTCCATGATACCGTCGTACCACGGTGCTTGGAAGAGTTGCTTTGTCGCCGGCTTGAGGTCGTTGAACACGATCGCGACGAATGTCTGCATACATTTCTCTTGGCGACGTCCAGATTACCGTCGATCGCGTCGTTGAGCAACTTGAGCTTCTGGTTGATCGGTGCCGGTACTTGTCGGACACGAGCGGCTCGAGCTTGGCGAGCAGGGCCTCGGTGTTGTCCGCCGACTTGATCTGGTCGTTTGCCAGTGCGAGACAGTACTCGGCCAGGCCGCTGGTGTGCACCCGCGTGCTTTCCGTTCCGATCCCGACGACATAGTACATAGTCACCTTGCTTGCAAGGTTCTTTCATGTCCTAAATTCGTACCCACGAATCGTCAACACGTGACTGTTCACGTGAATGGCGCGAATAAGTAAACTAATGCACGTGATTGTGGCGAAATGTCAACTCAGTGCTACAGCCTCGTTCACTCGCCTCGGTAGACCACCTCCATAGCGCTCGATACAAAGAACCCAGCCGTACTCTCAACCGCCAAGCATACGTCCTCATAGGCAAATTGCGGGTTAAGTGTGTTCGCATCCAAGCTACCGAATGCCGGAGGAGGCCTCTCTGCGACAGGCGTCCTCTTTGCACTCATCGAACCTGGCAACAGCGGACATGGGCAAGTTGTCACAGCAGACACAGTATAAGCTTTCGTACCCACATTTTAACCGTTCTCTGTCTTCGTCGGTATCACCTTCTGGTGTTCCCAAGGTGTCGCGTCCAAGCGAACGGTTGAAGTCGCACATAATCTAGAACGCGTGACCCAAGCAGAAGATGCGACCAAAACCAAGCAAAGCAAATGACGCGTCACCACTTGGAAGTACGGCGTCGGTATGTGCACCTCTCGAGGCCCGTTCCAACCAATTCCCCTGAGGCTTAAAAGATGATCGCAAGCGTTCCACATTGCAGAGAAGACGGAAACATAACACTCCACAGTGAAATTGTTCTTGACAGTTGTGGGACGTGCCCCGGCCCTATGTCTCACCTCTAGTGAAATGCTCTCAACAGAATGTTAGGCCTCACACGTTATTTTGAGCATGAGATTGGTTTGGCTGGGGCTGGGTAATGAGATATTGTGCTCGGTCCGCAAGCAAGGTTGAGGCCGACGACGTCGGCATTTCCCGAGTTTACTTATGTAATTAAAGTTAATTATGTAATTTATTCCATCTCCTGCGGACCTCAACCCGCCACCTCCACCCAGGACCACCCTTGCCAATCGCGCAATTCGGATCTCTGAGTACACAACCAGAGCTAGTACCTGCGCCCCCACCGCATCAGCCAACCGAGGAAGCCGCTGTCGCGATGTTTGAGTGAGTCATTGGGTCGTCGGCTGCTTGGTTGTGGGGTTTTGCTGATCGTGTGTGTTCATTCTTTTTCGTGATCCAGTCAAACACCCGATGCCCGATGGAACCTCCGGCGCGACCAAACACGGCACGACAGGACGTAACCAACCTGGATAACCGGGTCAGCTACGAAGCGGTCGAAGACAACGAGATCCCGTTCCACCAAGGCGAGCGGACCCTGAGATTGAGGAAGTCGGGGAGAGTTGGTGGCAGGGTAAGAATGCCAGAGGGGAGGTGGGCACGTTCCCTGGCGAGTTCTCCGAGCGGTTGGTCTCAGTCCCTACTAACTCTTCTGTTGGGTAGCATTTCTCGCATCCTCCTCGTCCATCCACACCACCTCCGAGTCACTGTAATC
>JBBPPO010000210.1:0-13532 GCA_038092055.1 Leccinum glutinopallens
CGGAACCAACCCATGCCATATCCAATGATGGAGTGTTCCGGGTCCGCTGGGTGGTCGGCACCAACGGAGTAAGAGTACGACGCGTTCTGGTATACAGATGGTGGAACGATAGTTCGATTGTCACATCAGCAAATCCCTTTGTTCTGTATACTGTTGTACAGGTCTGGATAGAGCCCAAGAACCCCCAGGCAAGTCCAGTCTTGACAAACCTATACAGACACTCTTGTCACTGTGGAGTTCTGTAAGGTTCTGGACAGACACACAATTTCTTGGCAGTCCTGTATCTCTGGACCACTGTGACTTTGTGGAGTTCTGTGGAGTTCTGGACAGACACTCAATTCTCTTAGAAGTTCTGTGGCTCTGGACCACTGTGTCTTTGTGCAGTTCTTTGAACTCCTTGAACCGGCACCCAATGTCTGGAGTTTTTTGGGACTGTGGAACATGCAATTCCGAATCTCTGTATAGTATAAAGCTGCTATGGCTGTTTACACACACGTATATTACTAGATCAATCCATATTCGGACCACACATCACGTGATCACTAATCTAGAGCAACCTGCAGATGATCGTGTCGCTGTATGGTTGCGTCAATAGATTGCAGCGCAGCCCTTATAGAAAATTCCTTCAAACGACAGCATTATGTGGCAAAAGAACACCTACCAGCCCTCCCGCGCCCACCTGGCAAGTTGGTCTGTGAGACGTGGGCCATGATAGGGATCTTCGAGAATGGCCTCGATAAGCGTCACAATCCCATAATAAACTGACGAGTATGCCTTTGCAGAAAACGCCGGAAATATATTTCCTGCACCATTCAGTACATATCCGTCGAGCACACAGTTCAGCTGTGTTTCGCGATCAGAGATCCGCACGAACGTGTGATGAGAAAAACCTCACGGCAGTTGCTGCGACAGCAAGACAAAGTTTCGGAACCGTCGCACGAAAATTATCAGGGCGGTGGTGTGCGACACGGCAAGGACCTGTATAAAAGAACTTGAGGACGACTTCTTTGAGCGCCGGATGTGCGCAATTCTTAGTTCTCCCCTGTAACGTACAAGGTCAGAACATAAAGGTGCGTTATACCAAACTTACATTTTCATCACGGCCATCTCGAAGAAACATTGAGTCTCGGAGGAGCTCAACAGCTGCAGTCTGCGAGAAATCGTTAGGGTCTGGGCATTGTGCCCCCGGAGCAGGATTCAAGTTATAAAATCGCGGTGCGGCTATGACGGCCGTTTTCTTTATTTCCGACCGCCAAGTCGACAAGTCTTCGTAAAGCTGCAGCGAACGACCACGATCAATGACGAACGGGAGCAAAACGGGTCGCGTACCAATTTCGCCATATAGATCTTCTTGTCCGGCCAATAATCTACAAAAACGTGTCAGGACCGCTATAATTCACCTGCGGCAGTACAAACCGGGCTCCATCCGAATCCCACGTTGGGTTCTTGCCATGACGACTGTTGTTAAACAGTCCACGATTGAGTTTTCGAGGTCCACATGCAGCCTCGGCCAGGGATTGGAGAGGGCATGAATCGCCCTGCATTCGACTTTGGCCGCCTCCAAACAATCCTTCCACATAGGAGGGTAATGACCGAGCTGATTCGGCGGCGGGGCTTCATCATGCGCTCGGCGGCGACGGCGACGAGGAACAGGTGTTGATTCCGACAGGGTGGGTTCTTCTTCTTCTGGGGGAGCAGACCTGGTCCGGTTGCGCAGTGCTGTAAGCATAGAGGGATCAGGTGCACGAGGTCTTCCGTTCCTGTTCTGGTGCCTTTCTAAAACGTCGAGAGTATCATCGACATCACCTTCTGCTCCTCCTTCGTCTTCATCGCGAGCCTCGTCTAGTTCTCGTAAATGAGCAGCTGCCCCTCCTTCGTCTTCATCGTGAAATTGTGCTAGTTCTCTTAAACGATCGGCTGCGTCACCTTCGTCTTCGTCACGAGAGAAAGTAAATTCGTGATCGGGTGGTAGTGATGGGTGGCGAGCCACCTGTTGGCCTCCTGTTTCACGGTAAAAACCCGGGTCAGCAAGGATGCTTATTTGGTGTCAATTCTGGGAATACGAACCGGAAAACCGATTTCGGCGACCACTGTCGCTGCCATCCGACTCCCCACCATTACCTCTATCACGTCCATCCTCGTCACTCTGATCGTCGTCACGATTATTCCGGCCACCGGAGTTGCTGTCGTTGTATTCGTTATTATTGTACTGCCTCGTACGCTTGTCCAAGTTGGGGGAAAAAAAACCCTGGTCAGGATCATTCTCTTCAACAGCGAGTAAAGCACTTTGGCCTGACTGAGAGACGTCGTGTAATCGGCTCGAGGGTGAATGCTGAAGATGGTGTTGAACGGTGCGCGAAACGCCAGAGGTGGACGCTTGGGGGATCGACGAGGTACCGGACGTAGACAGTCGCGGTCGCGATCCTGGATTGCCGATACCAGGGGAGGGGCGGAAGCCAAACTTGTTGTTGCCGGAATTCAACATGAAATGGGGTTTTGGCGCTGAGTACACCTGGATAGAGATGGTGAAGGTAGAAATACGATCCAACAGTCATGTACTAACCTTCTTGCCCCCCTGGGCATTCGCAACAGGTGGGTCCGGCTTTGATTTCTATGACAGTGATTAGAGTTGATAAAATTGACCGAAATTGAGGTATACTTACCCTTCTCTCACTGAGCGACTCGGGAGCAAGAGGGTTGCGCTGAGCATCCTCTGGCAACGTTGTGCGTGACTTGCGTTTTTGCGGTGCCTCTAGAACAGCACCAATCCGTTGTAGTTGAGCGGTCCGTCCTCCTGAACCCGCCCCCGTTCTCGCGGGACGTGGCAGAGAAGCCTGAAAAGCCTGAGACTCCTGGACAGCCTTGGTTGGTAAATCGAACTCAGCTACACGCCTGAGTCTCTTCACGGCGTCAACATCTCCACTGTCATCCACTTGACGCTTTTTACCCTCATGTCGAGAGTGCATAAGGTAGAAGGTAGAGAGCAGAACAAACAGCCGATAAATTAATTTTGGTTCGTGACGGTATTGTACGTAAAATGACAAAGATCATTACACTGCTCCGCTCTTGGTACGTTTGTACAGAGCGGGTTTATCCCCCGCACTTCGAACTTCTCGCTGCCGCTTGCGAGTGACGTTTGACTTTGGCCTCAGCACCATCCGAGAGGCGGATGATGGTAACGATCTCCGAAGCTCATCGGTCTCCTTTCTCCGAACGTATCCGTCATTCGAGGGCAGGTCCTTGAGATACTTGTCCAATAATAATAAACATTCGTTGAATCCGACCTTCGTTCGATGAAAATTTGCAGTTCGGAACAGTTCACGCCACTCTGTAAGAAGTGGGATGAGGGCGTGGAAATACGGTGAGACGTGGTCTGCGAAGTCGAAAGTTGCCGAGGAGATCAGGGTTTCTTTGGCATTGTGCGCCGAGCTCAAGCCGCTGTTGATCGCACTCTCCGTCCATTCTGCGACGAAGGAGGTGCCGAAATCAAAGTTCTCCCGGTCCTGACCGCCAGGGCCATCATACAGCACCGCAATCCACACTAGAACGTAGAAGAGTGATTCGATGTCGTCCTCCGGCGTGTGTTTAACGGTAAAATCCTCACTGGGACCGAGCGTCATTGAAGTGATAAGGCCATCCTTGTAAATGGCTTTCTTTGCTTTACGTTTCCGAAGTTCGTTGGAAATTTGCGCTAACAGATATCTCGAGAGGAATGGGATGGTGCCCTAAACACAGTTGAGTACATTTAGAATGTGTGTACGAACAGCACTTACAGTACCGCCAACACTGTACTTCTCATCGACCGTCTTTACCACGGCGAACTCCCAATCGATCAGCATTCCACGGACCCCATCCTCGAGGTCTTCGATAAGGATATTAGAAGGGCTAGTATCGCGATGAAGGATGCCCCTCCGGTTTGCTTCTGCTTGGACTAAACTTAACGTAAACGAGGACCCAAAGAAGGGGAAGGTTAGCTACTTACTTTCGACAACGTCTCTGATACATTGGACTAGCTCTCGATTCGACCGAAAGCTCAGCAAGGATCGGGCGCATGGAGTCATGACGCTTCGGAAATGGATCCTGTGACCCTTCATCTTGCCGCATTGTTCCTCCTCGCGATAACGAGTAGTCCTGTCAACTACACCATCCGATGTTTCGACTTCGCAGTATTCCACAAGAGTCGGCACCCCCGAGATCCCCTTCACATTCTCCATCATCATCCTTTCGTTTTCTGTATTCTCGACCCAGTGGTCCTTGACGATGTATGCCTGATCTTGGCGGCGAACAAGATAAACGATGGTACCTCGTCCCAAGAAACCTGAAGACGAGAAGAGTACTTGAAGTATTTCGTATGAATTCCGATTCACCTCGATCTGCCCCATTCGGGGCAGCGAAAGAACGTCGGTGAGGGAGAGGTCAGCGGGAAAGGGTGGGACTATCACGACGGGGAGTGCGTCAGCGGTGGACATTGTCCCGGGTTCTTCGTTTTCGACGCCTTCTTCGTCATTACGGACCGCTTCTTCGTCATCACGGACGCCTTCTTCGTCATCGCGGACGCCTTCTTCGTCACCACGGACGGCTTCTTCGTCACCACGGACGGCTTCTTCATCATCACGGACGGCTTCTTCGTCATCGTGGACGGCTTCTTCGTCTTCGCAAGCCTCTTCTTTGTCTTCGCAAGCCTCTTCTTCGTCTCCACAAGCCTCTTCTTCGTCTTCACAAGCCTCTTCTTCATCTTCACAAGCCTCTTCTTCGTCTTCATGGATAGGGGACGGGAGCCCCGTCGGTTCGACAACAAATATTCTGCGCGACAGGCGAGTGAAAGGGGTGGGGTAGATAGTAACGGTGGGATCGAAGCCGACGCATTGTCTGCTGCCGAACACGACTGCCGCAAGAAGGTTGACGAATTGTTGTGGATTCCGATGGATGTCGAAAGGATAGCTGACGCAAAGCCCAGAGCGGTCGTATAGGTGGGCACGCATCTCCCGCCTGCATAAGGATATACAGAGTACGAAACGTCGCCAAGGTTGATCGAGGAGGGCGAGGTAAGACTTGGTGTGGAGAGTCTTCATGAGACGATTGGAGGGGGTCCATTTTTCGGTAGTATACTCGGCGAGGACTACGGGGTCGGCCCATGTCAGCGATTGTGTGGCGTAGCTTGCCGACTCTACAAGGATGAGGTCTGGGTGACGGTCATACGCACCGGCACCGTCAGGAGCACCAGGCAAGCGACGGTTGCTGTAAGACCCCAACCAATGGCGGTGTGGCGGTGCGTTCAACGTGGGGGTGTCGACCGCCGTGTTTGCTTGCACGTGCGGGGCCACAGCCGTAGCGACGGCGTTAAAAAACGCGGCTACCAGAGTTTCTTCCCGACCTCCAGAACCAGATTCTTTGGCGGACTTTCTTGTGCTTTTGGCAGACTTGGTAGCTTGCGTCAGGGCAACGTCCTTTGGGGAAGGCATGGGCCAGTTCCACTCTTTTGTGGCCTGGTTGTAGAGGGGGACTTGCTGTTTTGTGGCGGGGGCATTGAGAAACGTAGGACAGAACTTCGAGTAGACTTCATCAGAAATAAATAAAGATTCAGGGGTAGGGATATCAGCAGAAAAATCGTTGAGAATTGTGTCGAGAGCATGGCCTAACTGTAATCTTGAATCGGGTGACTGTTCTGATTCGTAGACGATAGCATTTTCAAGTTCTTCCGCGGTGATTTTGTCCATCGTACCGACCGACCGACCAGCTTTAGGGACGGGATAAGAGCCGAGCTTGTACACAGCGTCTACTGAGCGGAAACGTTGGATGGGGGGTGCCATAAGAGCGACAGAGCGATAGAGCGACAGAACACCACAAACGCCAAGATCAACTAGGTTGGCAGGCACTGCAATACTACAATACTCCGCAAACTCCATAACGAAAACAATAACTTGTAACCACTAAAGAGAAAGGGGGTAGTATATGTTCTTATCGAAAAACTTGTTTAAGAAAAAATCGCGAGAGTGCTCCAAAGCGTTGAACATTGTCAAACGAGAGTCCGCGGCAGTACCAAAGCGCGGAACGAGGTTCGCATACGCCCGTATATCCGTCAGAGGAATAACATCACCCACACGATCCCCAGAAGTGCGCACCGCTCTCTTAAGAACGTACATTTGGGTTGACAAGTCACGACCTCCACTTAGACGCTGCTGAGGGATAATATCAAAGCGTTGGACATAAGTCAAAAACCGGTCGGCCCACATCCGTTGTTGATTAGGTTTCGCCAAAGGTCGCATGATAAGACGGAGTTGCACGACGGAATGACCTGCTGACTGTCAAGTTAGAAAATACGCCGGCAATAAATTCAAAATCGTGCTCCCCTTTCATACCGCTCGTCGGCCACGCATATGAACGATCGGTATTCATTATGACTGTGTCGTAACGCCCATACAGCCACTCGCCTTCCGGGGGCAACGCATGGAGAGTTTGTGCGGGTAGTATGGAATGTGTGTGGAACTCGGTCGTTTGCAGGCGAAGTTTGAACCAGACTTGAATGTGCTCGAATGGGAGAGAAAAATTTGATGCTCTTCGGATACCGCCGATTGGACGCACAGCATGAACTCCTTTGGCTCGCTCATGAGAGTAGAAATCGGCAAGGGCCGCTCGTAGATCCGGAAGTCCGAACAGCTCGGCGGCAGCAGTAATGGAGATAGAACGTATTGAAGGGTCATAACCAAGGTTGAAGGCCACTCTCCCGACGGAAAAGCTACGATGCGGCAAAGGCGCATGTTCCTCTTTTGACGACTCCAGAGCCAGCGCACGGGCGAAATAATCGGTCGGTCGTCTGGGGGACACCGTTCGGGGTTTATACGGTTCTGCAATTTCGTCGTCGTCAGGATGACCAGCGTCTTCGTTCCCTTCATCCAGAGTATCAGTACAGTGGGTATGAGTTTTAAGAGACAAAGCGAGATCGAAGTTTCTACATTTCTCCAAACGGTCGAGCTGCCGGCAAATTTGAGGGTCGTAATTTTTGTTATTGCTTCCACGGGCAGGGTCCTTGATCTGCTCGATATGTGCGTGCTCAGTAAGGTCAGCGGACCACTGGATAACGGCGCCGACCCTGGGAATACTTGGCGCGATACTTTGCATTAATTCCAATTTGGGAATATGCCAATTCTCGATGCATCTCCCACCTTTTCCCTGACGTAGGCCGGCATCGATGATAGCATCCTTGTGTGTATGAAACTCGTGCAAGGCAGACGTGATGAGAGCAAGATCATCGTCCGTGATCTCGTACGCCTGCACGCGGTATCGGAAATCCATAAGCGCTCTGATCGCGATAACCACATCGCGAGGTGCGGAGCCGGCGATAACTGCGATAACGAAGCGTTGCATGTCACGGTATGTACGGCCTGTGACCTGTTTGAGTGATGAAACACCTTCTTTGAAATGAGAGAACCCCGTAACGGGATGGAGCACAGAGAATCTAAAATCAATTTCCGCAGGGCCCAATGCGTTGATGCTCCACTTGAGGTCGTGATCGCCAAACTGTTTGTGAAGGTGGTGGAGCAACTCGGCAGTAAGAAATCGACTGGGACAAGATAAGGGAAAGTTACGGAAAAAGGGTTGGTCGACACCGTTCAAACGGATCTTCTGTGCTTCTCGGAAGTACGCCTCGACATCTTGGGGATCCGCTTTTGTAGCTATAACCGCAAGTTCAGCAAGTGTATTTGACGCGGTGCGCGGCTCGTGTTGAAACGAATCCCCGAATTGTTTGAACATGGCTGTCGTTATTGGTGATGTTTTCCCCCCGACGCCAGCGAGCATGGCTGCTTCGGGCGTGTCGACAATATAACTTGCTATGGGGGTGAAGCAGTACCTTTGGTAGCCCCGGGGGTCGGATAACATGGACCCGATCGTGGCGGCACGTTTCAAGGGCTCGAGGATGATATCTAGACAGTAGTGAATAAGACGATTTTCGAGTACTCCCTTCATGCGCTTGTTTTTGTGAAGAAACTTCGGCACAGGGAGGAGGGCGGCGAGCAGAAAGGCGTGGGAGGACAATTTGAGACGAGTGGCCATCTTGATGTTGGCCAGGCTGATGAGGAGGGGGTGAGCGACACGGTCGCCGGTCAAGACCGAGATGTTGGTCTTGTCCGAAGATAGTATGGTTCCGAGTAAGGTCGCGCCCTGAGGGAGCTGGGACTAGTGGAAGTTAGTACAAGTTCTCGTGAAAGAGAATTTACTGACCTGCATCTCCCAAGCATCGTTTCCTGACATCCATTCAGTATAGACACGGTAAAGGCGATTGGCTGTCTTGTACAACCGATATGGTACAAGCTCCATCGCATTCGTAAACATCGGATTGTTGAGCAAATATTCCAGGAGCTCGAGCGGATCACGCCAGTAGAGAAAGACATTGCGTTTGGTCGGATGGGAGGTGGATATTTGACGCGACATCCAGCGGGGACCACTCGGTAACAGTTCAGCCCGTTTTCGCAGTTCCTTAGCCGTTCGAAATGAGATAGGTAAGCATTTCATCTAAACCAAATGTCAACGAGCGCGTCTAATGAGCCAGAAAAAAGAGACGAACCAGATCCATGGACAAAAGAGAATCGATTGCGTTCATGCTCAAACTTGAGCGAAGAAGCCAAGAGGCTAACTCCCAGTCACCTCGAGAAGCGAATGGGTAGTAGATATTCGAGGTCCGGTACTTGCTTAGTTCGTCTGCTTCAAACCTGTCGAGAAATGTTTTACCTCCCTCATATGCTTGGGCGGCTCCGGGAAAATACTCAGTCGTGGAGGAGCGTTCTGGTGAGTCTTCTGCTGGTGCACCGTCAGGCCACTCGTTTCCGTTTGATTCGTCGTAAACTTGCATGGCCGAGGACTCGTCAACGGCGATGGTATCCGAGTCTTGATCTCGTCCGGGAATAAGTTGTTCATGGAGACGAACGAGGTTGTCATTCCAGTTTGCACAACCTGACCGTGGTTGGCTCATATGTCTTGCCACAGATTCGTGGTCTGCAAACCCACCCTTGCCGCAAGAAGGACAGCGAGGCATGATACCCGTACCGCTCTCCGAGGGAATGAGATCTCCTTTCTTGCAAATGAACAAACAAACAACAATTTTAGCGACGCACCAGAGTCCAGACCATGTCCTTCAACATTCCAGCACAAATATCGACACGTAGTTTATCCGTGGACACGTCAAAACGAAAATTTATCGAAGAGGTCTATGCAACGTACTCTGGAGATTCTACTGTAAGTCACTGATCGTGCTACCAGTAGGCTGACAAAAAGCCCATAGGAACAGCATGCTGGTGATGTAGAAGACGAGGAAGCGTGCCTGGTGCTTGACATCGTTCATGCACAACGTGATGTGTCCCGTGCGGAAAGAGTTTTAGCAGAGTGTGTCGTTCGAGAGCATGAGAAGGTCGTCGAGCTACATCGCTTCAAAGCCCGACGGTCGCAGGACACAATTGACAGGAAGGATATTGATATTGGGACGATTAATGCACTATTCAGTACGCATGGTCGGCCCCTACCCATGCCAAAATTTCGCCGGCCTTCTTTATACGTTCGAAGATCACACAGAAATGGTGAGTGGACACCCTCACTCAAACATCGTTGGGTAGGCATACCACTTACTTGATGATGATTAGGTATTTTGACTCAGGCAGTTGGTGGACGGATCCTTGCCGTGCAACTTGACTAACAATCCGTTGTGTTACTTATTTTTTGGTTTTCTTTAGAGGGATGCGGTATTGTTTATATGCACATATGTTTTTCTTTATAGGGATGCGGTAAACATTGTTTATATGCACATATGTCTTACCGTGATTATTCGATATTCTGGCAGGCCTTTCTGCCGCCGTATTACTTACACTCGAGGTTACTGTACCATTTTGTGTTGATTTCGTTCGATACATATATGTATGTATTATACTTAGACTAAGTTATTTCCGTTAGTCTACTAGTATAGTACAATCCCTTTTCGTTGAACTACCAACTTATTTCCGAGTCGTTTCCACCCAATCTTTACCGCCGCATTACACCTGTCAACAAGTTTGTCTTTGTCGTAGCACGTTCCCATACTGCCACCGTGACCGACCCCGTGACCGCCTCAAGCGGGAGCTCCCTCCAGCGACACACCCTCTGAGACACGCCCTCTGGCTCCTCCGACTCTGAGCCAGAGCCTTACTCGACCCTCAACACGGCGCGCGCATCCTTCACGACACCCACCCTGATGCGCCCTTAGCCACGTCTTCGGATAAGGAGAGCCAAGATTGAAGAAGGAAGGAACAGAGTCTCCATAACGTCAAGGTCTCTTCCAGCGCCGGGACACCAACCTCGTCGCCGCATCCGCAGTACGTGTCGTCTACTAATGCGAGCGCACGCTGGCTGATCGATTCTGTTGTAGCGCTACATCGGTATTAAGTGGTCTGGCGCTTTCGTCGTCCTTCCGCTTCCATCATTATTCAGTGCGAGTACACACGACGTACCTCCCCGACATCATCCCACTCGCTTGTCCGCACGGTCGCCTGCCAATGACACCCTGATCGCATCCGCCTTCAAGGATGGCACCCCTTTGGAAAGTCCCCGACGGCCTCTTTGATGCTTGGACCTCGGATGCTTGGAAACCTCGTGGCCTGGGGGACACCAACCTCGTCGTCGCATCGGAGTGCGTATCGTTTACTAATCCGAGGCACGCTGGCTGATCGATCCTGTTGTAGCGCTATCAACTGGTCTGGCGCTTTTGTCGTCCCATCCCACTCGCTCGTTCGCACGGTCGCCTGCCAATGATGCCCTGATCGCATCCGCCTTCGAGGATGGCACCTCTCTCCCTTGGAAAGTCCCCGACGGCCTCTTTGATGGTTGAACATGACCTGGATCCAGTCGCCAAGGTCGACGTGAGCCTAAAAAAGAAGGTCGGACACGGCAATATCGTCCGTGTGATTGCAGACACGGTTGATCACGCGGACGTACGTCAGCTGATTGACAGTAACCAAGCACTGTATTGTATCTTGGGTTTCGCTGGGCAAATCTTTGGAATAGCATGCACGCGACGCTGCCAAAGGTCAGTGATTGTTTCGACGTCGTCGATTTGACCTGACCCGAGTATTAGGATCGAGCTTCCTGCAGCAAACACTGAGCGCTGGCTATCCCAGGCTGCTGCGGCTTTTTCACGAATTCTTTGCTGGCATCGCCGTGCATACGGACACCGTATACACACCGTCTTATGAATCGTGAGTCTCTTTTGGAGCCTTTGATGCATCGTTTAGAAAATACGAAGCAGATACGATCAGATCGTCAATCCCCTGCTCGTCGCGATCAAAAAGGAGCTTACAAGCATCGTGTCGAGGTTACACAGACTGGACCTGCAAAGAGCCTTTGATCCGATGGGGGGCATCTCGGGAACAAGTCTGTACATGAAAGACTTTGTCGACAATTTGCGCCAGAGATCGTTCTGGTCAACTTAGTACATCATTCGTGTATTCGTTTCGCACGCTTCGATCGCTCGGCCGCCGGGGGACAGCTGACGACAGACATGACTGAACTCGAATTTTCGTTGAATGCGTTCCTGGAAGATGGGTCTACAGTCGTGTTCCTGCCGGTACAGGAATCGCGGGGGATCACCAAGAAGAGAAGGAGCGGACGATCGCCAAGGCGGCGTTAAGTTTGCTCGACGGGCCGGACGACGGAGAGGAGACGCGGGTGAATGCGGATGGCGAGCCGTTGTCGGTGTCGGTGCTGGCGACGAGCTCGATTCTGCACGCTTCGATCCCTTGTTAATGCGAGCAGTAGCCGAGAATGTAGCAACAAGTCTCGACAACGTGGCCACCAGGGCTGACGGACTGGTGAGAGGCCCATCGTTTGCACAAACGTCGCTCATACTGTTCATTACAGCTCGTTTCTGTCCGTTCTGCCGTGTCATTGTTGGGGTCCATGGCGACACCGCAGCAATTGTTGAATGGACAAGTTGCGACCTGTTTATATTACTTCTGTACCAAGCTGGAAAAACTCGTGGAAGAACACGCCGAAATCGTGTCGCTCTTGTTCCTCGACAATGCGTACTTGGCCGTGCCCAAGCGCACGGCGGGTCTCTCGCCGCTCGTCTACCTCATCACATCCTCGTGCGGTCACCGTTACCACTCCCGCACGCCCTGCACGGGTGGCAGGAAAGCGAGTACGTACGCTGGGTTAACACCATTTCCTCGCCACTGTTCTTACTGCTTTCAATTCCGTTCATCCGATACCATCTCCAGCACCACCGGCGACACCGGGACGGACATGAGCGTCGGCGTTGCCCTCGCCGCTTTGGCACTCTTCTTCCACTCGGACGGCTCCATTCGGCTACAAGAACACGAGCGCGATAAATTGTGTACGTGTCTTTCGCACGGAACCAGCTTAGACGCGAGAATTAACGTGATCGAGGTGCTTCCAAACACCCGTGCAAACTCGGGGCCAAATCGTCTGGTAAGAAATTCGTCAACCGACTCGTCGTCGATTCCCAAGGGCCTGTTCCCGCGCCTCAACGGTTCCCGAGCGAGGGAAGAAAGGAGGATGTGAGCTAAGTGCCCGCCTGACCCCCAGAGTGATCTGACCATCTCGAGGGGCGACGACGGAATGCGGTGGATCCCCTGCGATCCGGCGATGTGCAGAAAGCGGTTCCTGGCAGCGGGTGCGAACCTGGACACTGTGAGAAGCAAGTCTGTCAAGCCCAGGAGGTGAATCTAGCCTTTGCGGCGGCCATCAGCAAGACTGTCGTGTCCCAAAGGTGTATGACACACCAACTCGAGGACGCTGGGTACATTGGGGCCAATGGGCGCAGCGTCCGTGGACCTGCTTCAAGGAGGACGTCTGCCCGTGTCGTCTCGAACGGTCAAATCACGGTCGCGCCGTTCGGGAAGCCTCCGAGCACGTGAAGGATGATTGACGAGCTTCAGGTTGACGGACAACTTTAGCATTACCCACAATTCATGTTCCATTGTTTGAGTGAGTATGTATCTTAGCGTATTTCTTTCACTTTTCTCTTCTCTTCACTGTCCTTGTCCGTTACAATGACATACTGCTCTTTGTGAACTTATGACCACAGTAGCCACTGAATTGCCAGTGATCTCATTTTATATGGTACAAATATGCAACAAATGTTGTAATTCTATGTAGTCGGACAACTTCTATGTACTAGCCTATAGTAGTAGTATATAAATGTGGCTTCTAGAGGACTGTGATCCACTGTGAATCTGTGGAGCTACATGTCTGCTGTTCTGGATTCTCTGGGATCCTGTAATGTTCTGTAATACACTATCTATCTGTGAAGCTGGATGTCTGTTATCCTGGCAGCTTCTTGAATGCTGTTGCTTTCTGTGTCACCATGTGGCTTTAGTAGAGATTCTGTGGTAAACTGTGTGACCCTTGGAGATTTTTGGTGATTTGCTGATGCATGAACGCCTTTTCTGATCCACGTCGAGATCCATTTGGCCTGCGTGCGAACATTGAAGGAAGCATCCAAAGACGAACCATATCCACGGAATTCGATATGATCCCTCCCGGGCCAGCCA
>JBBPPO010000211.1:0-13524 GCA_038092055.1 Leccinum glutinopallens
TGAGCACCGAGACTCCACCTCCTCCGGCACGAACTTGAACATCCCACCCAAGATCCACCCACTCGAGCAGCATGGGGTTTTGAAGTACTCCGCATTCTCCATTATAAGCACGACGTCGATCATGTTCTTGCAGTCTTCGAGCACCTTGAACGCCGACATGTGGCTAAACGCCGATGTGTGTTCCACCAGCAACGGCGCTCTTTTGGTGAGCCCCTTTCCATCCCCTGTAGGTCCCCCGACGGAAAAGTACTGAAGTGAAGTCAACAACATTTCCACGCCCAGTCTGGATGAGAGAGTTTGCACGTCTGCATGAAAAATGAGTAAATCACCATAACCGAAGAAAAATATGTTACCTTGTGCAGTCCCCGATGACTGAGGCAGCGTGACGTCAGATATAGATTTGATGAGAGACGACGGTCAATGTCGGTTGGTACGCTGTCAAACACATGCCGCTGGTGAACACGGCAAAGTGGTTATAAAAACAGGGGAATCCGGTACCCAGTATAACGAAGACAATTGATGGGCTGTGGATCTAACAGCCCCAACGTTGTTTGGAGCGAGGTCAGACGATGCTGATATGAACATGGAGGACGTCGAGCGCGACGTTCTGTCTCGGGGCCGAATTTTGGAGGGGGTTGTACCGGTAGGGGGCATGAAGAATGAGAAAATAGGGATGTCAACGGCGGGGGCTGTTACGGCTGGCTTATATAGATGAGTGGTCTCCTGTATGAATAGTCTAGCACCACCGTCCGTGATGGTTTGACGTGCAACCTAAAACAGCAAACTCACAGAATGTCACGGTACAGTACTATAGACCCTTTACACTTTGGCAGCTACTCAGTTTCGAAGGCAGATGGGCCTGCTCGAGTCGGTGACGGTCTGGTACATTTCAAAGGGCTTAAGAGAGTGGAAAAGACCAGACTAAAAGCACACACATCCTCGTACTAATCCACTGGCAGGTGAACTACCAGAGTCCCTTGCCGGACAAAGTCAAAATTCCCACTGGCAGAGGACATAAAAGCATCGTCGCCTGGAACGATTGGATGATCCTGAAATAGGGCCTTGGAAACGAGAAACCTCCAGTGAGCACTGCGCATTTGTGGTACTAAACAAGAATGATATCAGGATGATAAGTTCGTGTAATGCCCAAGCGACATCGTGAACGACGTCTGCCAGTGAATGATATTCATTGTCTACGATCTCTACAATCCAGGTGATATTATTCGGACATGTAAATGATGTCGTGGCAACATTCGGCGACTGGTATGCTGTACCCTGAGTCAGTGAGATATCTTACTGTGATATTCATTTACATAATAAAAGACTATCGCCGAAGTATTGGTAGCGGACCTACTAGCGGTTTTCGCCTGTCAGTGTGATACTTACTAAGTACCTTCCGTTTTGGTGTGCCACTTCTCACGAGCAGGAAGCGATATAGGAAACATTTGCTTCTCGCGTTTACCCGATTTCCTATAACGGGTCAAGACTAAGGAAGCGCGAATAAAAAAGAGGTAAGTTTGCCTCTTTTGGACGGCGGTGACCAGTTTAATTTGGGGCGCCCATACGTTTCCTAAAACGTAACGTCGGGTTTCGAGACACAGAAAATACTTGGGCAGAGGCGGATGCTATGACGAGGGAAGAGTTGGTGGCAAAATGGAATAGTGTGTACGACTCGAAGGGCAGACTTCTGTATTGCATTTACGATTCAGGCGTGGTCCACGTGGATCAGAATAAATAAATGACGTCGATTCCGAGATAGTAATCGTACAGAAAAAAGCATACTAGCAACGGACAGGGTACATTATTCAGAGCTCAAGAGAAACAAGATGCATCAAACGTTCTTTCGCATTGGCTGCGTCGATATCCGACACATTTTCGAGCTTTTTCGCGATCACTTTGCGAAAAAACTGGGAATTGTGTTCGAGATTCGAGATCGTCATGTTCTTCCAAATATTTTCGGCTCGCCTGCGGGACTTTTTGGCAGCGAATTTGAGACAAGTGAGGAACTGCCAAAACATTTCAGTGTTGTTTTTCGAAGTGTGTAGGACAACTTACCACACTCGACCCGAAAAGGACCAGCTCCATATTCAAGCGACGTAGTGGTTGTAGGTACGACAGCTCGTCTGGGCCAGTCACTTCATCGAAAACGCCAAGAAAGTCTTCCGCGTTGTCAGGAAGAACTGCCCAGCGGAGGAAATGCTCCGGATAAGGGCTGTTGAGATAAATAGGCTAACATTGTAACTGAGTGAGCCGGCGGATGACTCGGATACGCAAACAAAAACTTACACGCTCTTCAGCGAATGTCCCCGGGATTTTTTCGTATGTATGAAACAGTGCGAATCCATCTTTCTCTGTCCAGTTGAGCGAATGGTTAGTCCAATCGATGCCGTTCCCGGTCATCATGGCGCGGAGCCGTTGAGTAACGATGTGTCCTCCAGCGATCGCCAGCCTGCCGAAGACGTAGGGTGGGATCACGGAATGTAGCTTACGAGAGTTAGTAAGCTGCAGCGTGTTATGAGAGGGATAGTAGGACTTACGAATGTAGTCAGTCCGTCTACAAACGCCTTGTTGTCGATCTCCGCAACCGTGACAGTCTCGTCGTTAGAATTCAATGCGACTGGTGCTGTTGATGGGTTAGTTAGATCACCAATATTAAGAAGTGATCGATATATTTACCTTTTTCGAATACTATTCCCTTTTTTTCGTACTCGCAGTACAAACGTATCAATTCCGTCTCCCAAAATTTGCTTGAGCGGGGACAGAGACGGTCCGTGGCGAGATGTTTCCAGGCGAGGGCTGAAAGGTGCCCCAACAACGCCTTCCAGTTGTGGCAACCCGCACCTTCCAAAGCAGTGAAGAGATGTACTGTGAAAATATCATTGCATAAATTATAGACATACAAAGGGAGGAGACTTACTTGGTCGTGCGTGGACGAACGCGATCGCGTTGTCCAGCGAACGTTGCAATTCCGCAACTTGAACGTTATGGCCATGTCCAGGTTCCTGTTCGGGCGCCGGTACGATATTAGTAGATACGGTCTCGGCGACAGGCGCTCTCGGAATGACTGGAGACGTGGTTCCCGGAGGGAAGTTGAATTCGTAGTGGTGACTCATAATTTGATGGAGGGTACTCCCCTCACCCAGTTCAGGGTGAGGGTAAGAGAACGAGATCGGACGGGGTGAGGATGGATGGAGATACGGCGCGAGAAGCATGGCATCAACCGCATTTCTGTCCAGCCGCAACGCGACGGTGTGAGGGCTGAGTCCCCGTAGACTGTAGAACGATGAGTGGGGATCCGCCGGGTCTGGCATGTCAGTGGTTGGACGGCGGAAAGGGTGGGATACTCGACGACCTGACTCGGACACCTGATGGTTAATGAATGGTTAAAAACCCTGGCAATCTTGCGCCAGACGGTTTCGGACATGTGTGAATGAGTCTGAGCTCTTCATACTCATCCAGTTTGGGCAGGACCTGTAAACGGAAACAATTCAGTACAGCTTACTATGGGGTAATCTCGCCAGACGGTTTATTGAAGGTTCCAGCATTGCCTTTGGTATTCTTCCTAAATCGTCTGGCCAAGACCGGACGGCGATTTGAATGTAGAGCACGTTTCAAGCAGTGGTGGTGGTTGTAGCCGAGGATCGAGGGCCTATCCCTTTTTCGTCAACCAAAACGAGCTTAGATCGTGCTTCTCCAGGTAATAACTCCGGCACCTGGTATTTTATTCCGATTAGAGACCCGTGACGAATATATTACCTTCGAGTTGCAAGCAAGGTTACTAAGAAGGACTAGGAAAACAACTTTGTCTGACAATTCAACACATGAACAAATAATACGCATAAAGATATACACGAGGGAGAGTGTTGACGGCGCATAGAGTATTACATAGTCACCGAGTCAGACTGTTCGCTGCTTCATTATGGAATCGCTGAAGACGCGTGTAAGTTTAACATCATTCTTGTTTACTCATTCCGTCTTCCTGGCCTGTCGATTGAGCAACTCGTTTCAAAGACGAACAGGCCCATCAGTAACTCGAAGGTAAGTACACGACAAGAAACTTGAAGTACATGTCTCAAATACCCCCCTCTATACGTAACCGTATCAGCGCCGTTACTTTCTCAAGCCGCTTTACGTGCCCGATTTGATGAACGGCGAATTTCCCGCCTCTCCTCAGGTTGTTACGTCTTCTTTCACAATACATGTCTATTTGCGTAAACGATTCGAGACGCGTTCATCGATTGTAAATCACAAGGACAAACACTTACTAGAGTCTCGGCTTTTACAGTTGATGTCGGAAAGCTGCCGTCTTTTCAACCCACTCCGTTCAACGCCTACGTCGCACTTTCTCGCAGCAGAAGCTGTTAGTACACCGTTCGCTTACTCTCACGCATCAAACGGAGAATTTTTTACATTACCGCTAAGAAATTGTTTACAACTTAGTTTGGACGCTTTTCTTCTCTTTTCTTTTCCTGTGCCGCATCATCGGGTTTTCCGTCTTCAAATACTCCCGCCGCGTGAAATCTATTCTTTAAATTTATTGACAAACCAACATACACAAGCCAGCGGTGGTGCTGCTAGCAGCTGGCTAGTGCAGTAACCCCTAAAAAAAGATGCACTTAAGCGATGTAACATTACAAGTCACATTGCTGATCGATCTGATCAGTCGTCAAGTTCCCATGAGGCGGTACTAATGGGGAGTAATAATAGTACTTCTACAGGGGTCCTGGATCACGTCAATGTGATTACCCAAATCGTTAGGCCAAGAACCATAAAGTTTAAGTTTGATGTGTCACAAGAAAGCTCAAGCGCTCATAGATAGCTGTCCTCTATTTTACCTAAATTGTCTGGCCGGGACCATAGAGATTCTTTGATGAAACGTCCAGAGCGGGAAAGCTGTGCTCGGTTTTATTCACAGTTGCATAAGTAAGCGGCCACTTCGCTGAACTGCATACTGACCTTGCTCCCGCCAACCCTCTCCCTGCAGCCTCTCACTTCGTAAGATGCTTACCGAGTCAGCCATGCTCACTCAAACACCCACCACTCCCCCGGCATCACACTTCTATTTTAAGCAACAGTGCACTGTCCCTCGCATAGTGCAAGGTCCGTTACTTAGAGATACGGCAGAAGCATCGTCATCATGTTGTTCTAACCATCCTCCCCGAAACCATGTATCAGCAGAGGACAGTACTATACCAAGCAAAGCCGTTCCATCCGATTCAAACATCCACAAGACCCTCGAGGCATTGCAATCGGTATGCTTCGTTGAGTTGCCCGCGACACTTCTAGTTCTGACGCCTGCAACTTCAAATTTTGAAGCTAACCTTGCTGGAACGACCTCTCTCGTACCATGAGATGACCCAGCGCTGGTGCGAGACACTGGCAAAGAGGGAAACCGCAAGACAAATTCTTGAAGCATTGCAACAGGAATTCGATGACTATGCAAGCGACATCATTGAAGTCATGGGCCAATCAACCTATTCGCACTTCCTGGCCTTGTATCTCGCTGCTCTGACTTCTCACATTCGCCGATAGGTGCATCAATTTATGGTGATAGTTTTGCGAATACTGACATCAATACCAGATCTGAGTCACCTAAGCACCGGTCTGTGCTCAAATTCAGACCAATATATCGTTATTTTTGTTCGATTTTTTGCCATGAAGCTTGTACTAGTCAAAGCAACGTATTTTTCCTGTCACGCATGCGTACCTCTTGTTCTCAGTGTATGTACTATGTATCCAAAACGATGATATGATTACATGTACAATATAAAATCGAAGATGGATTTGGGTACTAACTTGGCAAAAAGGTCAGCGCAACAAAGAATTCATCGGGAACATTCCTTCGCAAAGAGATGTCATGTCATAGAAGTACTCGTTGCCACTACTACCACTCGACTCTGAAGAGCTATTAGGTGCATACAAACTTGCTCTCCGGAGCGAGTCATTGCATCACAAAGATGTATAATGATTTATGTCCCAAAACTTTATTATGATATCACGGGATTATTATCATCCTTCTGAAAATCTGAATTCAGAGAAGGGAGCATGCTCCACAAACGCGACTCGCAATTTTGCATTCTTCGGTCGTGACACAAACTGCTCCGGATGATTCCACCGAGTTCCTCCCGCAAGCCATGTCTCGCGGGGCAATAATTCATCCGACGTGCGAAGGTGCAACGAACTTAAAAGGGCGTTCTGTACGACGGAGTCGACCGTTTTACCACCACTATATCCGGAACAGGCGCGGAGAAATCAAGGCGGTTTTCAAGGCGCTGCTGAAGCGAATAACGGGCGGCGAGGCGGCCTCTGTGATCATGCCGAAAGCGATCAGGATTGAGACGGGTCCGGTTTCCGTCGTGCTATCGCTGTTCGAGCCCAAGGTGCTCCTTCAAGTCAATTTTCACGGCATCTACAACGTGAGCATGTTGTCGGATGTAGTTGGGACGACCGCACCATCCGCACAGACAATCTTCAATCAAATATTTCATCTCGTCATGATCATAGCCCTGGTGGAACACGCATCGGTGTTTAGCCACATGTCGGCGTTCAAGGTGCTCGAAGACTGCAAGAACATGATCGACGTCGTGCTTATAATGGAGAATGCGGAGTACTTCAAGCCCCATGCTGCTCGAGTGGGTGGATCTTGGGTGGGATGTTCAAGTTCGTGCCGGAGGAGGTGGAGTCTCGGTGCTCATGAAGTGCGCGACCAAGGCGAGGCAGAAGGCGATCATTGCGCAGATAAAGGCCCAATGAGCGAGTCTTGTGTGATCAATTATGAAGACGGGGACAATAATGAGGACGACGGGGAGATGTAGGAGACGCCGGAAGGAGTTGCCTTGAAGTATCTCATCCGCTTGTTTCCGCTCTGGAAGCGGAATAGCTTGAAGGAGACAGAATTGATATCAGTGGAGAATGTGTGATCCACGTTTGACAACATGTCAAACTCTGGATCGGAAGCAAGTCGCAACTTAGATATTTTTCATGACAACAAATCAGAATCAGATTTACGACCCTGCCACGAAATTACACGCTAAAGTGTCGACATAAATGATATCCTTCTCGAGTCCTTTCGACCACCACCGAATGCAGTCTTTTGTGAAACTCATGATCTACATCATCCGCGACCGAGGACGACGTCAGCTGATCCCACTGCTGAATCTCCTTTCTGATTTGGTGAATTTGTCGAGGATGATATACTGCGAGTCGGTGCCCAGAGGACTATATCGACATGATCGTCAGTCGACAGACGAGCCAAGTATACATTCCAGGAGTTTAAGAAGGACGTACGCCTGACGGGATCGCTCGTCTGCTTGTAAAGGATCGTAGGCAAATGGCAACGGCCGATTGACCATGTTGCCCTTGGCCCACTCCGTCCTCACTCCCCCAGGCTGGATCGAGATTACTTTGATGTTCCATTCTCGGAGGAGCTCCTTGTGAAAACCCTCGCTGAATCCTTCCAAGGCTATGAATGTAAAGTGCATTCAGACGAGGAACTATTATTGTCAGCGAGGAGAAACTGTCGAGGACGTACCGAACTTGCTTGCATTACGCGTTGAAGCCGCCGGTGGAGGAGATGTTGAGGACACGTCCAACAGGGATCTTGTTCTCGTGGAAATACTTTACGGCCTGGAGATGTGATGATGTAAGAACAAAAGGCTGATCAACCAGATCAGCGCAAAGTCCCGACAGATACGCACCTCGCGACTGATACGAACGGCACCCCAAAAGTTGACATCAAGCTGATAACGCGCGTCTTCGTCGCTAGCGCCCTCGACGACGCTGTTCAAGTCGTACCCGGCATTGTTGACAACCACGTCAACGCAGTCAAAGTGTCTGTGAACGTTTTCAAAGAGCAACTCAGTGCTGTGGGAGGGATTTCCGATGTCGTATTCGACGAGGAGGAGTTTGTCTGTGGGTAAAGCCACAGAGAGCGCGGAGACGCCGGCTTTGCGGGTGATGGAGGCGACAAGTTCGCCGGTTGCGATCACCTCCTTGACGAGGGCTTGACAGATGCCGGAAGAAATACCTGTGATTATTGGATGCACATTTTAGATTCGAAGGAGGAGAGCATTCAGGATACAAGTCCAACTCACTGAGGCAAACGCGAGAGCCCGACATTGTAGATGAAATCTAAGGGGGGTTGAGAGTCTCAGGACATTTTATCCGGTCCCGGTAAGACTTATCGTCAGACATTGATTATTGATTTCGCGAGCGATGCGCAAGTGAGAACTTGAAGGAGCCGCGAATCAATTAATCATGTGGCTGTTCGGCAGTAAAACGCTTTCGGTCGGCGATCAAATATTCACCCAACCACATAAGCAAACGTGGCAATGACTTGGACGAATTCAAGTCATGAGCTATTTACCTGGCTGCCTTGCGCTGCTATCCGATCATCGCTGATTTCTCGTAACGCAGTCGGGTGAGGGCGTGCACCAGCAACGTTGTCCGTTAAGGGACAAGGGTAAAGAAGTGATGCCAAACTGTTCCTTCATGTTACTGATAGGCTCATGTAGTACGGTCGGTGGGTACCACTACACTCGTCATAGTATTATAAGGGCTGTTCGGAAGGGAAATATTTTGGTGCGTAATGACGCTCCTTCTGCTATGCAAGAGTGAACCTGATTTCGAATTCGAACGAAGGGCATACACTGATCGTTGATCGGCTTCTGTCGTCCGGACTTATCTCTGATACCTTCTTTGATCAATTACAACAGAAGGATAGCGCGCTGCTCGCTGCATACGCTTTGGCCATTTGTTTGAAATACCGTGAGTGGATACTGTCGGGGGGCGGGATTTTCGTAGCTCAAAATCATACTAGCGGACATGAAAAAGTCGTTCCAACACAACCGTGACGAGTTCCGTCCGAAATCCATCTTGGCATGCCACAGGGAGCGTAAGGTAGTGGTGAGGCAGTGATGGCACACGTCCGGGTAAGACTGTATGTAGTCCTTGCGGTAGTCCTTGAATTCTTTCCTGCTACAGGACCCTTCAGGTTGCCCCTCTCCAACGGTCGGCAGGCTATTTTGATGATGCTATACTAGGTCAAGTCGAAAGTTTACGTTTTTGTATACCTTATGAAAAGTAACGCTCTACCACTCATTGGACATTTTGGCTTGACATGCTGATTTACCTGAGCCAGGTCACCTGCGTCAAGGCGAAATTAGACACAACATGAATGAGGTTCTAGGAAGGCAGGCAGAGAAGGCCAACGGAAGAACAGCCTGTCTGAATCGCTTTACAATGACCAGAACTTTAGTACGTGTGGAATGTCGACAAGTAGTAATTCAATGCTGAGCGCTGAGGCATCGCAGCCGACCGGCCGAATACCAATCCTCAAGAGCTTCTCGCAACGAGTATGGAACTGCTACGGCTGACTGGAAGACCAGAAGACAGGGGTTACGATGCTGACCGAGTTGGCTCATACGCGTAAGCATCGCTGGTATTGACTTGCCGAGAACTTTCGCTGATGTTTTATCATTCCGGCGGACGGAGCAGAAGTCGTCCAACATCCCATACCCACAATCATCGAGATAATTCTCCCGGATAATTATCAACCTATCCATCCTCCGCCTCCAAGCCCATCTCCCATGTCGCCAACCTCGATCAGCGAAGGTCCCAGTCAGACGGTTCCAATAGCGATCAATATAGAACCCGCAAAAACTCTGAGACTTTGACTGGCTTCAAGAATCATGGGACCCACGTGCGTGCTACACTAATCAGAACGCGTTTTTTTTTGTCTCGAATGGACGGCGTTGAAACTGATCATCGTTTGTCTTTGCAGAGTCTACAGGAATTTATACGCGGCACGGAGCAATACCGCGATTTGAGGCGTATACACCTTTCGCAAACACTTCTCGCCGACAAGGAGAAAGCGCCGTGGCGCGTCTACACTCCCACCAAATGTAAGTTGACTGTTATCCCTTCTTTCATCATATCATTGACTCCAGTATGTATAATATAATATAATCTACAGCCGACGTGACCATATTGGGAAAGCTGATCGAGATCGTCGACGTAGAGCTGTCGGAAGAGGGGATCAGAGATTTGCTGCCGCCCAGCATTAGTGTTCAACACTGACCGCGATGGTTGTTCTGGCCGTTGGCGCGCCAATCTATCTATCTGTTGAGTACGTGATTGCATAGGTTCCTTATTTGTATGGTGATACTGATGTGAACGGATGTTTAGTATGGGCCGACGGTCACGCAATGGAAGGCACAACGGAACCGGATTTATTAGGATGGTCTGACGGGGCTAACGACGGTATCGCTCTGCATTTCTGAACCCAGGCTGTCAATAGAAAGGCGAAGGCGACAGGACGAAAGTGGTGTAGGCTCGGTCGAGAGAGTAACCAACGCGAGCCAGACGGGTTACCAAGGGTTTCTCAATTGTTCGGTGAACTCGGAGGTGCAGCACTATCTTTATCCTATTTAATCACCTAAGTTCTTTGTCGAACGGAAAATATCACAGACACGGTATGCACTTCGTGTCGATTCTTTCAGTGCTCCAAGTCGTTCCTTAGTCCAGGGCACATTCCCTCGTATTTGTGATCAAGGGTCCAATCAGAGGGTGGATGGATGGGAAGCGAGTCACTGGACTATTTTGGACAATAAACTTGGTCTTGTCTCACAACATATGCAGGGCGTCACTTTGACCATGACCACTGAGTGACCTTGCAGCATGGACAAACGTCCTTTGTCAAGTTATGTTGGAGTCGATGGATTGTTATGCGAAAAAAAGGAAAACATAACAAGCCTAGAGAATCCTTTATCGATTATCACTGATTCGGTGACCTTCCCTGTGTGTCGCGTAGTAGGGTTTTCTTAAAGTTTTGTTGTCGCATGCCCTCTAGTCCAGCCTGTCTCAGAAGCATTTCGCAAATGAGCATCTATGACAAACGCAGGTTCTCAGCGCGCACGCATACACATCTTCTGTTCATCACTAGGCTGGCCGCGTATTAAATGACCTTCGGGGGGACCTACAGGGGATGGAAAAGGGCTCACCAAAAGAGCGCCGTTGGATGGTGGAGGACTCGGACGCACACTGTGGTTGCCGTCACTGGTTGGTCGCGTCTTCTGTGGGCCTAAGTGTTTGCACCCAGCCACAAGCTGTTACAACCCTGAACGTTTGAACCTGCGGGGACATTTCTAGCCTGTACAAATCCACATACACGACGCCGTTTGCCGTCTGCCGCCTTTCCTCGCCAACTTCAAGTTGCGTTCCACGCGCAGTCCAACTCCTGTCATGGCCACAGAAGCTACCAATACCCCCGCCTCACCTCCTGTTGAGGATGCCACACGACTGGAAAGAACCTCGTCGTCTGCATTGATGGCACGTCAAACCAATTCAGTCGCAGTGTTTGTTTAGTCTCTTTGTCTAGCGCTTCTTTCTGGGCTCACTCCAATGGTTAGAATGCCAATGTGGTGAAACTACTATTTAACACTATTGATCTTGAAAACGATCAAGCCAAAGCAGCTTGCGTGTTATTACAGCGGGATTGGGACGAGTACAAAATCGCAAGCACTTATGGACCGTATGAAGGAAGTGGTCTCCGAGACTCCGACACATTTGTTATGGCAGTTGCATGGTTCGCGTCTCTTATTATATCCATCTACCTTGTATCAAAACTTCTTTGTGGACAAAAACATCGAAGATGCGTATGGCTGGCTAGCAGAAAAGTATGAAGAAGGGATCACATATTCCTCTTTGGTACGTCGGGCCTCTCTTCATCGTTTGCGTAGTTGATGATACTAGTTCTGTCTCAGGGTTCTCTCGAGGAGCATATCAAGTACGGCCTCTTGCGGGGATGGATTAATAAGGACACGGACGGAGAGATAGATTGCCATGTGAGTAGCTGTCCGGCGTCTGGAACACACTTGACGTAGAGGAAACGGTAGGGCCTATGAATACTACGAAACAGTTCGACCAGGGAAGCCCGAGGCGAGGCATTTCGCTAGGAGATTCGAGAAAACATTTTGCTGGGACGACCTGATAGTCCATTTCATCGGAGTATGGTAACCCTACCTTCTTTCCTCAAGTCGAACCATGCCTGAAACTTGTCTTGTTTAGGGATACGGTCTCTTCCGTAGGACTTTCAAGAGGGGATGTCTCGCTTCCGATGTCGTCACCTGCGCGCTATATCCGACACGCACTTGCTCTGGACGAACGTAGGGTCAAATTCATACCAGAATATTTTCGCGAAACGAGTTTCAACTCTGCTGAGGATGCCCTTGACGTTCAGTGTGTTGTTGAGTGCGCTGATTTTCCAGTCCTTTGCCTCAATCATTATAGGAAGTTGTTTTCAGGTGTCGGTAACGGTATTGGACACGTCTGGGGCTTCAAGCTTCAAGAGCATTCAAGGTACGCTGTTTCGCAATTTGCTCTGCCACAAACGTTAATGAACCATTGTAGTATGCAACCGAGGAGATGATGGAATTTTCTTTTCGTGTACGCGGCCGCAACACCGTGTTTGAACTCAGAGGCAAACAATGCAATGTCGATGTTTGTTTCAATCCTCGACGGTAATGACTCTCTGAATCAAAGGAGGGCAACACCGTCGAACGCACTGGTCAAATCGTCAACGACCCTATTGGCCGTAGTGCAATATAATGTGTGTTTCATCGATACCAACCTCATTGCCTAGACCTTATCATCTACGACTCGGACCCGTCCAAGCGGGCAGTTGCATGTCGTCAGATGCCACTCCTGTTTTGTTGTCTCTCCGGTGGTGACGTTCAGCACCTTCGTTCACGCTGTTAGACAGTGTGGACTTGGATATTCTACCAATCTCGGGTCCAGAATGAGTCACGGCAATATGATAGTGACTAGTGTTGATTGTGGTGAGTGCTTAACTCATCCTCTCCGTCGACTTCAAGGTCGTCACAACTGGTAGCAGCGATGTCGTCGACGACTATTTGCTTTAGAAGGAAGTCCGAGTCAATACCCACTGCGGGTTGCCCAGTGTCCTCTACCTACCACACCATCACCCCTGTCCCATCAACTCACCAGCCGCCGTGCTCGGACCCGGGGCTCACCATGCCTTCAAGCAGACCAGACCGACCCCAACAGCTGGGCGGTACTTCCCCAGTGCCAGCGCAATGTGCGCTATCAGCGTGACAAAGTCGCAAAAGGATACCTGGAAAGAAGTGGAAGGTCAGACACTGAGTCAGTCGCCCGAAATCGGCCTGGGCACCTTGCTGAGAGAGTGGCCCGAAGATTGGTTGGTCACGAGAACCGTCGAAGGTTCGGAGTACAGCAGTGCAGTCGCGAGGTCATTGCCTGGAATTCCTTGAATTGTGAGTGTCGAGTCAGCTCTCGAACCCAGTCACTTCATACCATACTCACTGCTCGTTCCTTTTTTTTTCTTTCTCAACGCACAACTACAGGTCCGACAAAGCCCATTTTCTCGCCGCCTACCCTGAGTCAGAGAGAGGGATCACTGCTCTCCCGGACATGATGAAATCCGCACCTGATCGCCACGCAGCCGAGGGACTGATCCACCTGGCATGAGAAGCGGGCGGGGTCGTG
>JBBPPO010000212.1:0-13491 GCA_038092055.1 Leccinum glutinopallens
TAAACAAGGTAACCACACATCCAAACGAACATCTACGAGAAGAGGACGAACGCCTCAACAATTTGGATTCAGTGACTACAGAATGGTGGGCTACCGTACAACGGACTACGGAACAGGAGCACGAATAGTCGGGAACTAACGAGAATCAGTAGTATGTACGGTACTAAATGAGAAACGAGCGTACTAGATAAAAGATAAATAACACAGCCTCTCAATTGTTCTCACGAGGGTCAAAATCGTAGGACACACAGCCACAATTATCAGGTAGAGTGACCTTGTTAAACAAGGTAATATCTTCTGATCCGCAGGCGAACGGGCCATCGTCATCACCATCGTCGGCCCACCAGCCCATTTTCCTTCTTAGTCTTTCCCGGGCCTGGTTTTTGTTAGTTGTCGCATAGCTTCCTTGCCTTGTCTTGCGTACATACATGTTTTTTTATTATATTACAACCATTTGCCTCCAATTCTCATCCACATCCCCGTCTTATTGGTGTGTCTCCTGCCAGTCGGCCGCCGCTGGTCCGCTTCTCACTCGCTTTGCTGTCCATGATACACCCTGACCAGCTCGGTTCCTGGCACGTACACATAATCACCCCATCTCTGGGAGGGCCTGCGGCCCTCTGTCTCCATAAGTGCCAAGGCGTCCGGGCAGATTTCATTTTTCACAAACTCCCACTCTCGGACCTGTCCCAAATACACGTGCAGTGGGTCCTTGGGATTTTCAGAACGCATACTTACTATAGAGCGGTTCTCGTCGACATGATTGGGAGAAACTTCGTGCGTCTGGGTCTGCGGGGACGGATCATGTGTATCCGAACCCGGCGCATACCCTCCGGGCCTCCCGTGTTCGTGAAGCACGCGTCGCAGAGGTTTCGTGGGAGCATGTTCCAGACCCCTTGGTGAGCGTCATAGCCTGGCCCTCTCATCCTTCAGTCATTATCAGTTTTACCTACGCATCATTCGTTTTGTTCCTATCCACAATAGCCGTGGATATCATTATTGTTGGCTTCTCGTAAGTATCAAGGTCACGGTCTGTGGGTAGAAGTTTCACCGCCAGTCCTTTCCACTCTACAATGCGATTCATTGCGATAACTATATTTGCAGTCACAAGCTTACTGTCTGTTCTGGCCATTGCGAAACCTGTACCAACCGGAGGGCGGGTGGCATGGCCATACCGCTCACCAGACACCAAAAGCGCAGGCGAGTACCTGAAAAAGCCTCCCTCCTCCACACTCGTGTACCCCACTATGCGACGTCTGGCCGACTCCCTCGATAGGGCTTAAGATTGGTAACTGAACCCTAAACGGACTCGGATGGGCAGCGGTCGGGGTAGCGGCGAAGCCCCCTGATGAGAGCTTTCGCAAGCTCGAAACCGCTACCTACTGCTCCCTTACCTGCCCCTACTCGTACTGTACATTGCACGCGCGATGGCCCGACCCCGATCCTCGGAGAGGGGTGTCCCGACGGACGAGCAAGCAGGCATGACCGCCCGAGCATCTCTCTTCGCACACAGACAAAGGACTTTGGCCGAAGTTCTCTTCCACATGCACATAACCGGTGCCAAGCCGCTGCTCGAATGTGGCACCTACTGAACGCACTGGCCATCCTCGACGGCGTGCTTGCAGCTAACTATAGCCTCATCGAGACCTGTACCCCACTGGCATGAACTGGGTCTGATGCAGCTGCTCGTGACGCAGACGAGGACATTGCCGATACTGGTGCTGGTGGAGAGGCTGAGCGGAAATCGATCGATCGACGCGCTGCCTTTGACCTCTTCCCTTGCCCCTCGCGATGATCACCAAGTATCACTTCAACTCTACGTTCTACAGTCTCTTCAATGTTTGCCTTTCTCGCTGGCCCCACTCGTCCCGGCCAACTTCGATCTTCCTAGGCATCGCACCACCCTCCGCGAAATCCCCATCTCACGCGCCACTGCACGCACTGCTCATTCTCAACGCTAGCCGCCACGGTTCTGAACTCCTCAGCCTCCCCGCGAAAAAGTACCTCCCATGGTTGTCGACTTGGTTGTCTACTGAGTTTGGCGTGCCGCTTTAGATCTTTCTCACAACTCCGTCGCCCCCACCACCATCTACGTATTTGTACCTCGCTCAGCTCACCGGAGGCGATTTGCGCGCTTCTCTCGCACGCTACCGATCCACGATTGATCTCCTTCAGACTTAACTCAAGGGAAAATCCATAGTGAACGTTAACCCTGGCAGATCTGCGGTGGGGATCTCCCCGCACCTCGTTGAGTGTAATAACTGAAAGTACATACCTAGATTCTCGTGCACTCTGCGACACAACTGTACCCTTGAGAGAGTTGATCTGCGTTAGGGCGATATTGGACGGGGCTGGGGCCGATGCTAAGATTTAAAACACCGATATAAGAGACCAATCAGATTCCACCTTTGTGCCACAACTCCGGCCGAACTGTCACTGACCTGTACGACTATACCATGGCATCACAGAAACTTGAAGAGGCTTGCAAATTGTATTCTATGGAGCTACCTCCTACATTCCCTCGTCCTCCTGCTCCAGGGCTTACCTTCCACTACCTCTCCCCCCAACCCTCCCAGTTTGGATGGTGGTCGGAGAGCTTCACCCTCGGCGATGCAGAGGACAATGGCAGTCCTATTACGGTTGCGGACAGTGCGACTTTGAATGAAGCCCTGCGCAAATTGGTGAGTCGTCCACTATTTCACAAGCTTGTGCTTACCGAAAACAGATTCTGCCCAACCCGAAGATCCCCGTCCTTTCCCCAGAGCATCCGGTCTCTAAGAAGCTGAAGGGAATCCTGCAGAAGAAAAGGTGGACCATATACCAGCTTGCTACGCTACAGAGCCATCTCGAAATACGCCCGTCGATCCTGGTTGAAGAGACTGAAGATACCGCAGAGCTCGATAAGGATAGTGACGACACTACTGATCAGTGACATTCTCACTGTCATAGTAACTGTTGGCACGGCAGAGTCCCATATCGTTTCCTAGCACCAGATGCTTCCCATGGTTTGAAGACCAAGCCTTCGTGAGTTACAACGTTATTCTAAGATCACAACTCGCTTACCTTTTGATAGAAGTGTGCGTGCCAAGCATCACTGACCTTTTCCTGATATATATTACTATATATTTCAAGGATAGACTTCTGTCGTGTTGGTATTTAAATATTTAACATGTACACCGATGTCTGAGTCCGTGATGATATGACTTTCTTGACTCTCTCGTGTTCAAGTAGTAAGTAGTGGCGGTATAAACTACAACATTGAACTAACATACACCCAACAACCTTTTGTTCTAGTAGATAACGGACAACGTTCTGTCAGGGTAGACGTGCGCTATCTATCCACCAACAATCAAGTGTGACGGGTCCAGGAATACCTCTCATGGGCGACCGAATCCAACCGCCTCTTTGCCTCGTATAGACGTCCCAGATGGCAAGGGAGTGAGTGGTAGTGCAGAAAAGGGAGGAGGGCCCGGGTATGTTGTATCTATATTGCTAAAAAGGGAAATGTGCCGGGTGTTAGTGCCGGAAGCGGAAAGGCGTGACTGGCGATGGGAACTCTAACATAAAGGTTAAGCGGCATACTTATTGGGGCCATAAGTACTTACTTATTTATTGCTGGTGGCGGGAAAACCAGCTAAACCAGTTTTATAAATGACGACATCATTCGGTGCCATTCTTTATAAGGCTTACGTCCGGGAACACTAGTCGAAATTGAGACTCCGAGTCGGCTGTTTCCGACGCGACACGGTAAATTTTCATCAAGGTCGAAATCTTCTTGTGCGAACCCCTCTTCTCTTAAATCACCCAGACACGCAACGTCATGCGGTCGTGCACAAGCGAAGATCGACGTCGGACGACAGTGACCGTCAACATTTGAAGACAATCTATCAATACCATATGTTGATGTGCTATGTTCAAGTTACAAGAGACGATGAGATGGTACCCAGTGCTGCCCATCGGCGCGCATCTTCCAGGAGCTACTCACGCGCCATCGGAGGATCACACCCATGGAGTGAGTAGCCTATTGGTCGTCTCCGCGACTCTTACCGACAGCTTTGTGACAGGTTCGGTGATTTGTCCCCAATCTCTGGGTGCTCAGGATGTTGATGGGCATTATTGCAGGGCGATCTCACACAACGAGCCGAGGTATCTGAACCCTGACATGTTTATCACAGAACAATTATTGCTGGTAGATGGTACGATTCGACGATGGAGTTTCCATGCCAGCCCCAACATCGATTCCACCAACTTGGCAAATGTTGAACAAGATGCCGACTAAATCATTGACGCCATCGTCTATATCATCGCCTCTAGCTCTAGCAGAATCGACCACGGCATACACGTGCGTTGATGAGCATCCGCCTTACATGGATCTCAATGAACCTTCTGTCGAGAATGGCGTTCTGAGGGCTCGTCGATCTCCCAACAATCCTCTGGAGCCTCGGCTTTTAGTGACGCCTCCACTATCACCTAGCATTCTCCCTCGGGATGCCTCCATCACTACTCGTCGTGGACATCGACGGCACTCTACTGTCAATCTGATGTTCAGTCCAACATCTTCCAATGTACCTTTGTCTCCCCGCCAGCCATCTGCGGCCCCATTGTCCTGTTCCACACCGACTTCCATCAAGGACTTTGACATCATCAAACCCATCAGCAAGGGTGCATTCGGTTCGGTCTTCCTTGCCGGCGCCACGTCGGATAGCTGCCATGGCACTTCCCGCCTTGGGATAGTCGCCCAGCTCTACTCGCCCATTGCGTGCCTTACGACCGCCGTGGTCTATTCCCCCCCCCCCTCGGGCAGAGACGGATCCACTTGCCCAACAAGTGATACCCACGAGCGATAGCATGGTCGAGTGCTTGAAAAGAACTAAGTGCAATATCCTCTTCACGGTTCCGACGTTCCTCGACCAAATGGCCACATCGGATGAGGCTATCAAAGTATTGAGCCAATTAGAAACCGTGGTACGTGGAATTCTATACGCTGAATATCGACTCCGAGTCCCACGCTAAGCATTTCACAGCGCTACGGTGGAGGGCCGCTACCCGTCAAGATCGGCGACAAGCTACACGCGGATGGAGCGAAGTTGGTCAGTTGCTATGGCATGACAGAATGTGGAGCCCCATCGCTATGTCAAAGTTGAAAAATATCGCTCACTGATTGGCTGTGGTTGCGCTTCTCTGAGGACCTTTCGATTAGGTGGGCTCCCGAAGGAGACGGGACGTACGAGTTACAAATCTTGGTACGTCGTTAGCGCACATCGATGATACTCCTTCCAATGCTAACCGACTATCAATCAGTCCCCTCAAGAACGCCAGATGACAGTAGAGAACCCACCCGATATTAAAGGGTATAGCACTTCCGAGAAGCATCCGACCGAGGATCAGTGGAAGGTGTAAGTCTGCTGCCGATCGTTTACCACCCTAATTTAAGTGGTGTTCAATGTTCATTCTTGTGTCATTTCACACTACAGTGTTGGAAGAGCCGGCGATGTCATCATTCTTGCATCAGGGGAGAAGACAGTCCCCGGTCCGATGGAGAGCGTTATTGGGTCCTCTCTGCTGGTAGGAGGTGTTGTCATTTTCGGACGAGAGCGACAGCAAGTCGGGGTTCTCATCGAGCCCCGCGAAGGACATGTGGTTGATGTCAAGGACGAAAAGGCCGTGGCCGAGTTTAGGAATTAGATCTGGTATGTGAATTTTACATGCGTACCCAGAAAATGAACTAACTGAACTGGACAAAAAGGCGCATAATCGAGGAGGCCAACAAGCCGGCGCCGGTGTTCAGTCGCATCTTTAAGGAATTGATTTTGATCACGAGCAAAGACAAGCCGATGTCGCGCGCTGCAAAAGGCATGGTTCCGCGCAAGGCCACTCTGAAAGATTACGATGCAGAGATAACTGCACTATGAGTAATTGAATAACGTATGCTTTGCGGACACTTTACACTCGCGGAAAGGTATGATACCGTTGAAGCAAGCGCGGAGGTTCCAGATGGTTCAGCTGGGCCGTCTGCGTGGACTAGCGAAGCACTCGAGGAATGGTTACTTGAACACGCTCGTACCATCAGCTCGAACAACCAAGTTGACCCTCGTAGTGACTTGTTTGCTCAAGGATTTGATAGGTGCGTGGTCACGCGAAATACTGAATTCACCCATCCTGATGAGGTATATCATTTTCACAGTTTGAGCGTTACTTATCTTCGAAACCGGATAACGGGCGCTGTCAGAAAATCCGCTGATCCAGAGACCAGGAAGGCTGCTACTCACGTTGCTCCCAACATCGTCTTTGACAACCCTACCATTCAGTTACTCAGTGCTGGTATTGCTGCTCTCGTCAATGGCGACGGGGGGGGGGGGGGCTGGTCAGGTGGGATTTCGTGGGGCAACATAAGCAAACGATTAATGCTATGATCGAGAAATATTCCACTGGCCTGAGTGGGGGCCTGTTGATGGCGTATTGCCGAGCAGCCAACTCACCGAGCATGCTGTCGTACTGATCACTGGAACCACCGGCGGTCTTGGATCTTTCTTACTCTCGGATCTTCTTAAAAGCCCCGCAGTTTAACGCGTTTTCGCATTCAATCGCCCCTCTTCTAAAAAGAAGATAGAGGAACGGCAGAAATTAGCGTTTGAAGACAGGGGACTTCCACTCGACCTGTTGGCATCGGACAAGCTTGTTTACGTCGAGGCCGACGCGTCCTTGGAAAAGTGTGGTTTGCCTCCAGCTCAGTACGAAGAGGTACAGTACACCCTCAGCTTCATCCGAGAGGATAAACGCTCACTCGGACACTTTTCGCAGATCCGAAAGTCGCTCACGTTGATCATTCACAACGCATGGCGCCTCGATTTTAACTTGGCGATATCTTCGTTCGATGAAAGTATTCGAGCGTCGCGGAATCTGGTCTAAGATTCGCCGCAGAAGAGTCGCATTCGTTATTTGTTCGTCTACACAGGGTTGGAATGATGCAAATGGTCCTTTCCCGGAGGAAGTTCAACAGGACCTAACTGTTGCGGTGGGAGCAGGTTATGGAGAGGGCAAGTATGCTACTGAACGGGTGAGTGGTCGCGCCAACAACTCATAGAGCGATCGTCGTTATTGACGTGGATCGATAGACCATTGTGAAGAGCGGGCTGCATGTAACTTCGCTTCGCATTGGTCAGATCGGTGGTGGACCAGGGGGTTCTTGGGCCACAACCGACTGGTTCCCGATCATTGTCAAATCTAGCATTGCTTTTGGTGTACTTCCGGAAGCTGCCGGTGTAAGTGTCACACCCAGTCGACGTCTATCAGGCGCTGATGATAATAAGTATAGGCTGTGTCATGGCTTCGCGAAGAAGAAGTGGCTTCTGCCGTTCTGGAGACGGCGTTTGCTAAGGAGGCCCCGCCGCCAGCGCTGAACATCGTGAATCGCTGCCGTGCACCTTGGGCAGAGATCATCGCTTTCGTGCGACGTTCGATCATCCGGAGAAAGGGACTTGGAACGGACGTCCTCCCAATCGTTCCATTCGGGGAGTGGTTCGCGCTGTTAGAGAAAAAGGCAGAGAACGCTTCAGAAGGAGACTTGGTGAAAATCGTAAGTGGATGCGATGAATCTCAGTTATCGCTAACGTCTGAATCCTTCTCGAATACAGCCTGCTATTAAGTTGCTGGAATTCTTCCGTGCCCTGGCACGGGGAGACTAGGCTATTCGTGACGCAGGGATGAGCGCTACGGAGGCTGCGGGGATGACCAACTTTAGTACCTCTAAATCGCAACAAGTCAGCGCGACGATGGCGAACATGCAGGCGGTCGGAGAGGTCATCTCATCTCTGTCCATTCAACCCCAGTTGCCACTCCCTCCCCTCGTTCAACTTCCAGAGCCCTATCTCCTTCACCTCCCACGTCCCTTGGCCACACTAGGTCACCTGTCCTAGCCCGGTGAGTGGCCTGCTCCATTTCCCATAGTTGTTTCTAGATCATTCGAGCGCTCGTTTCTTCCACGTCATTCCTTGACTTGCCCCATATTCATTTCGGCCTCTCAGCCACATGTGCTGCCCGACCGCCGCAGCCCATTTCTTCTTCTTCCCCTCTAGTAGTCCTTGATGGGTCACTGATTTGTCCCCTGCAGTCCACCGACGATGCTGGAGAACTTCTCCCGCACGGTCCGCAACTACGTTCCGACCGCTATTCCTGTTCCTACTGCAGTTCCCACTCCACCCCGTGTTTCTAGGCCTCTTTCCATTGGGAAATTTATGGGTACCAGCGTGGGACATTCGCCCTCTCATTCTCCGGAACAAGAGACCTTGACTGGCCCTCTGTCGCTTAGGCGCAGGGCGCACCAATCGCCGAGTCAGCCCATCTCGGGTGCGAGAGGCTCACTGATCGATGCACCGGAAGTCAATACTGCCGTTTTTGGTTCAGAAGACGGGGACGTCGTTCACGGAAATCATCTTTTGACGGCGTATCCAACTGCTGCCGAGGAAGATAACGTTCTGTGGTCTCGTTAGGACAGTTTACCTCAACCGCATTCGAAACCTCGGTAAGGATCTTCTTTTCATTTTATGACATCATCATTGATCTCGAACGTGCGTACTTTGCCCCTCGGCTTTACAGACGTATACTCTTTCTCGGCTATTCTTCCGGGTTCCAGATGTGGGATTGTACAAATTTAGCCTCCGTATCGGAGGTCTTGAATCTTTCTGGTTCTTTATGGGGGCATGTTAACTTTGCTGGTGTTCTCCCGCCACCCCTAGCAGACGATGGCCAACTCGCGAGTCTGCGGCCCCTGATCGGCGTAGTGTGAGTCGGTTTAATTATATGCGCGTCCATTTGTTCACTCGAGTCACCTCTATAGTTCCAAGACACAAGGTCAATCTACGATGCTTATCTATTCTCTGCGTTCGCACGAAGTGGTGAAGCAGCTGCCGTTCCACGATGTATCATCTTTTGCTTCGAGTAACCATTTTACTGTGATTGTGAGTCCCCCGAAAATAGCATTCATTCATATCGGCGAATCACTCACCCACCAACGATTCCAGAGTACAACAAACCCGCCAACTCTTCACGTTCTTTCCTCGGCATCCTTAACGATACTACATACTATTTCTTCGTCTTCCATATTTGCTTACAGTCGTACATCAAGCCATAAACCAAATACCAACAATATTGTATCACTATCAGGCATAGACACATGATTCGGACGACGTCTCGATCTCGCACGACCCCGCTCCCGTCTATTCCCTATCCCATGTCTTCTCGCGTTTGCGGCGCAACCGCCCCGTCCAGATTCACCGCACGGCACCACCGCACTGCAACCGCGCACGCATGTACGCGCTTCCTCGACCTCCTTTGGTATCTCCCAGGCAGACCTTGGAAACGCCGCCATCAAAGTCGGAGGCTCCGTCCTGAGCGGCATGAAATCGCTTAGTGGGATGGCCTATAACGCCGCGGCCGAGTACGCGAGGTCGCGTTCTTCTCTCCCTGGCGCGCCGCATGCCGGAGGGACCACCCCTGCTACATCGCCGCTCCTGCGCGCTGACGATCTCCCGAGGCATCTTCTGTCCACACAGGGGGACCGACAGCCCCTGCCAACGTCCCTGATAAGCGGTGTCAGCAATCTCTTCTTTTCGCGAAGCTCGCCGGCGGCGAGCGATGGGGATCACGAGGGTCATCGCCGAGGTGCAACGACGACTGGGGAGATAACGCCTTCGAGTGATGCAGACGATGGCCGTGATGCTTGGCCGGCACAGAACGCGTCCACGTCCGCGCCCGGTTCTGGCGCTGGTTCTGACGTCAGAGTTATTGATCTGGGACCACTCCTCCTGAACGGTCGAACTTCGTCGCATCCCCAGGTCGTTACCGAGTTCGCCGCCTCCAAGAATCAGCCGATCAGCCACCTTGCGTTCACACATGACGGGAACATGCTTCTCGTTGGCCCCAGGGACGGCCAGGCTGTGGGTGTCTTCCAACTCCGGCGACGCTCGAACGTGTTGAGAGGGGTGAGCGGCGGGGGTGAAGGTGGTGGGTATAACATGGGTGGTGGTGGTGATGGGAAGGGGAAGGAAGGAATGGGAAAGGGCGCTGGCGCTGGAACTGGAACTGGAGGACTTGGGCCGGTCTCCGTCCCCAATTGGACACCTACTCCACAGAGTCCAGAAGAAGACGCGCCGTGGCACGTGTACAATCTTCGTCGTGGCCGCACTTCCGCCGTTATTTGAGACATGGTGGTGTCTCCTGACGCGAGATGGGTCGCCGTCGGGACCAGCAAGGGAACTGTGCACATCTTTGCTATCAACCCATATGGAGGAAAGCCCGATCTCAAAAGCCACATGGACGCTAAGATAGGGAACGTCGACAAGCCTGTGAGCATTTTGGCCTATCTTTTCCCTTCTTCCGAGCTGATACTAATGTTTCTTGCCACCGTCTGGATAGCAGCCGCTATCTGTCGAGTTGAATCCCATCGCTCGGCTGCGCTCGACGCGTGCAACGGGCGCAGACGGATTCCGCTCCGATCTCTCGTTCACGTTCGTTTGGGCAGCGAAATGTCGCTCCCGACGAGTCTCTTGCCACCCCAGATCATGTCCTCCTCGCCCAGCGTTTCATCCTCAGCTGGGCGGTCCGACCTGCCCTCGTCGTCCCCACACTCCCGCCAGAACCAGAACCAGCACCAACAGCACTTCAAGGACGTGCTCATGTTCGACGCGTCCGGTGGCGTGTTGTCGCTGCGCCGTATTTCGCTGGAGCAGCGACCACGCGAGTCCTCCGGGATCCCGTTTTCTGCGCCGATCGCGTCGCTCGCGACGAGTATCTCGTTGCCTGGCGTCGGTGCTGCGGGACGATTGAGCGCATCGCCGCCGAATATGCAGACCGTGACGCGCGTGCCGATCACGGGGGCTGCGGACGCGTCCAGGAGGCGGTCAGGGTTGACGCAGCAGATGCTCGAGACGTCAATGGAGTTGGTGGCGAGGGAGAGTACGGTGGCGACATGGCAGATGAAGCCGCGGTATGATTGGAGGGAAGTGAAGCGCGTGGTGCAAGAAGTTGGGGATCGGCCGAGGCCTGTGGTATCCAAGTTCGTACCTTCCCTCTTCTCTTTGACTTGCTCACCTAGATTGATTCACGACCACCACAGTTTCCTAGCACACGCAGAGTTGTCGACGTTTGCGCGTTCGCCGCGTCTCGTTTACCGTTCGATCTATCTCTCGCACCAGTTCTTGTTCTATACCCTAGGCGAAGATTATCACGCGCTCATTCGGCAGCATCGCCTAGCGATCTCGGGTGCCAAGATTGACGTGCGCAAGGAGGTTGAGGCGAGCGCCTTTGCTGGGTCCGGCGGGGCGCACTTTGTCGAATCCTTGGGTTTCCCAACCGACCACCTCCCTCATGCCGTCGTGCGGTCGCAGTCTCGATCTCACTCGCACTCTCTCGGACACCACCATCATCATATGGGCGCGACAGCGTCGTCGTTTGACGAACCCTTGGCGAGCGCGATGAGCGCCGACATGGAGATGGCGCACGATGCCATAGGTGTGACTCGGGAGGGTGGCCTGCGCCGCGTGCCCATTCCGATGTTGCCGAATGGGGCTGCGCAACAGCAGTTGACGTCGTGGAGTAGTACGGGGACGCGTGCAGCGTTGTCTGGGATGAGCAAGGGCATGGGTGGGGGGATCCCGATCAGGGTCAGGATGATGGAGGGCGTCGGGGGAATGATCCGGAGGGAGATGGGTCGGGTGAGGGGTAGTGGTGGACGTGATCATGACCGCGGGCGGGGTGGAAGTGGGGAAGGGGAGGATCGGGTGCCGCTTGAGTTTGACCAGCAGGACGAGGACTTCGGTGGGGAAGGTGTACCAGGAGGCCAAGGCGATGGCGAGGGCGAGGGTGACAGGAAAGGAGTTGGGGATGGGGAGGACTTATTCCGTGCGTGGAGCGAGGAGGACAGGTTGGCGCTAGACGAGGCAGAGACGTTCGACGACGTGCTTGGGATCATGGATGAGGATCAGGTGCCTGCGTTTGCGTCCGTGTCTGCGGCCTCTACAACGACCTCGACCGCGGGTGCGGGTGTGGGCATGGGAATGGGCACCGGTGGTAATGATCGGTGGTAATGCAGGTCCGGAGCAGTGTAGATTGGGCCAAGTCTTGGCGGTTGTTAGTTGAAAATCGTCGATTGTCCCGATTGTCCCGATTGTCCTGGTTGTCCTACTAGTGTCCTATCATGCGAAAGTCCGAATGAGGCGTGTACGGATGTATTTTGTAGAAGGAAATCTGTTTGTTTGAGACTACAAAATCTGGGCCCATCTCCAACTTGAACGCGGTGTCTTGTCGTTGACACCTCCGTATATCAATGAAATTAGATCAAATACTCCAAGTCCATATGGTTGGAACAGAAGGGAGAACAGCTGACGCTTTGAAGAATGGAGGGAGTAATGTTTAACAATGAACCTCGGACTTCGGAGTACTCAGTGCCTGGCAGCAGGCTGCCAAGGTTTCTATTCTAATCAGGCTGACTCGTAATTTGGCGGAGTAAATCAAGGACTCACTGTGAGGCTGTCCGATCGTAATATCACGACACGATCGGACATGTCGCGACATAAGTTATTTCGATCTACTAGGTACGGTCGCCTTTGAACAATCCTGGAGCAGGAGGTCCAGGCCTGGCCCCTCCAAGCCCTCATTTTACTCTTTAGGGCGTCGGAACGTTGCCCGCCGAATGGCTCACGAGACTCCCACCGCCATCCAAGAATAACTTGACACCTCCTTTCCTTATCAAAACGTAGTGAGTGCTCCAATAATGTTCAACGTCCTAGCAATTCTTTAGCTGACGCGTGGGTGGGATACTGGATTTCGAAAGGCGCTCTCTGAAACAAAGTTGCCCGAGTGGAAGCGACATTACGGGGGGCGTAATGAAAAGTTTTCCGAGAAGCTTTGACTTTTTTAAACCATCTGTATCACCTTGCACGCGCGATGCTGTTGTTCACCACGTAGCAAGTAGACAAGTTTAGAGAATGACCAACGCTGGCCAGACGATTCCAACAGACATCCCTGCATTGTATGACTCTCGACTGATAGTCTTCACTTAGTGTTGCATTATTGGCATGTATAATATGCTAATTACCAGGTTGAGATTTTGGTGGTATTACAGTGTATACTAGCATACTAGTCTGGAGACCTGTATCTCGTACATATATCACGCGTTAGTAGCATCTCGGAGCAGAGTAGTAATCCTGATCAATCTTCGGCGCCACATCATGATACACTCCAAATAGCCGTCAATACAGCGGCGGCCCTTTGTCGAGAACGGCCACCTTTCAAGCCTTCACACGTTCGGAATTTTATACTATGTAGTCACATGTTTGAACTTCATATCGGTTGCTGGATCCCCTTTCAGCCCCAGTGAAAACTGATCATGCCCAGATCTGGTCCGAGATGTTCCGTTCTGTATTTAGTATTGTTTATATGCCCCGGTCTGCTTTTTCTGTGGGGCGCATGTCCGCTTTCTGTATAATCTGCCCA
>JBBPPO010000213.1:0-13491 GCA_038092055.1 Leccinum glutinopallens
GAACAATCAAGTCCACACGGAAGCGTTGCCCTGGTGTGCCGGTGGGAACCGTCACCACAACCGGATCTATTTCCCGAGCGTCAGCCACATTTGCTTCTTGGCGTGCCCAACCTGCTGATGATTCCTTCTGCAGCTTATCCTCGAATTGAACGATCATGTTGTGCAAGATGAGGCAACACTGGACCCAGTGCATTGCATATTTCATATTGCTTGGGGTGCGGATATGCAACCAAAGTTCTCAGAGCGACTGGAATCTCCCCTTTAGGGCCACGAAGGCGTGTTCCACACAAACGCAAACCTAGAAAGAAGACATCCAAGTCTGACAGTGGTTTATGGTTACGGTCAAGGTATGTATTTACCTTTGACAAGTGATGATTATATAACATTTTTGTGTGTGACAACGGTGTGCTTCATTGGCCTTTAAAGGGTACAACCCACCACTCCTTTGTTGGGTATGCGCTATCGGCCCAGATCCAGTGGCCCTCCGGAATCAGATCCGGTTCCTATGCCAGACATGTCCCAGTCCATAATCAACAATCAACAGATTATGCGGCATCATGACAAGCTGTCCGAATGCCTCAGTGACAGTGAGAGACTCGGATTAGGTATGTTTCATACATACTTGACAGTTTAACGAGTACCTCCCCTTTCTGTCAAAATAGGTTTCACCATAAAGGGAGGGCTTCTCAAAAAGTTGAACGTGGATCCATCCGCTGCAAAAATACCACCATTCCATGCTTCACATGTCTTCGCCTCCATGAACATACACGCTAACTCGGCATCCATGGAATCCTCCAGCGGCATGGAAATGAAGTCGTCATGTTGGGCGAGAATTGTTACCATGACTTGGTTTGTACAGTTCACCACAGACCTGATGCTCACACCTGCCCATTGCGCCACGTCTTCCATTGCTATTGTGTTTCCGTAATGACCTGCACGATTCAGAAAGATTGTGAGTTGAATTGATATCAGAAGTTGTGGGATATTTGACTCCAAGTGGAAGATGTTGTGGTCGCTTATTTAGTCTAGAATACAGTCGAAGATGTCCAGGTCCACGTGCACCTTCTTTCGGAATAGGTGCAGTCAAGAATCTGCAAAAGACTCGAGGAGGGGTAGTTGAGGGAATCTTCCAGGAGTATCTGGATCGGCCATCATATCACCCCGATGCATTTGTCTCACCGGATGTTTTGACTTACAAAAGACGCCAACCACCTGAACTGACAATCTCTCCTCTAGAAGAAACAGGGTCTGATGGTGAACTTCCTCCTCCATGGCCATTTTCAAATATGTCAATTTACTGACTCATGAAGTGGAGAAGATACTCTGGAAGCATCATAAAGTCTCAGCAGGAGTTTGGTTGTCTGGTTCACGATGTCCTCCTTGCCAAGGACTTCAAAACAGAAGACCTCTTGAATTTCAATATTGGTACTTAGAATTCAGTTCTTGATGCGCCATCAAGCAACTTGGCTAATACTTCTGACAGTTGGCGGGAAGTTGACGTAAATATTGAAGTTCCCACCAACGTCCCAAATCCCTCTGGATTATATCACCAATCATTCGCGAACAGCAGTTTACTCTATCATCCTCCCGCTGGCGTAATCAAATCTGCATTCTCTGGCCTGCATGCCAAGTATTTTCATTTGTTTCCATTCGAACACTTTTGGAAAGATCCAGTGGATGGCACTGAAAGACATGTTTTTGACGAACTATACACTTCTGATACATGGTTGAAAGCTCACAATAACTTGTGGAAGCAACCAAATGAACCCAACTGCAAGCTTGAGAAAGTCATTGCAGCGATCATGTTCTCATCAGATGCCACAACTCTGGCCACGTTCAAAACAGCTAAAGCATGGCCACTTTATCTGTTCTTCAGAAATGTATCAAAGTACACACAGGCTCAGCTTTCTGCTGGCACTTGTCATCACATTGCATTTATACCTACGGTCAGTGTTTAGCATCTGGAAATCACTCTGTCGCTTAGTAATTCATTTGTTAGTTACCAGACACGCAGTTTCTTACTGCCATTGGCCAATTTACAAAAACAGTGATTCGGCATCTACTGACGCATTGTCGGCGAGAACTTATGCATGTCAATTGGGATACTCTTTTAGATGAAGAGTTTCTACATGCATATGAACATGGTATAGTGTTGAAGCAACGTTGGAAATCTTTGGACATATCCCCTCAGTAAGGTCTGCCAAGCAAGAGACTTTATATATCAACATGGCAGATTGGTGGATGGTCTCGCAGTATGTCAACTGCTCGACTCAGCATCTCTTGTATCTACTTTGGTATGTCTACTTTCTGGTCTTTTTACTTGAATACACCTGATGCTAGTTCAGAATGCATTCTCTGTGAAACTCCAGAAATTTGGTTTTAACCATTTCCCATGCTCGTTGTAAATCTTCTGCATGAGTTCAAGCTCGGGACATGGAAGGCGGTATTTACTATTCACTCATCTGATACGCATTTTGTATGCAGTGGTAGACTCTTCTGGACGGCTGGCAGCTGAATTGAATGGACAGTATGTCTGTCTTTGTATAGTTGGATCACAATGCCGAATCTAATATTAGTTAGCTTTTGGCAGGTGCCCACCTCATGTGTCACGTCGTGGGGCAAGTGGACCGCGTGCCATGGACTGGAAAGATGGAGGCGGAGATAGATGAAGCGCAGCAATGGAAGAGGGCCACGCTGTAGAGCCCTGTATGTCTCTGTTTGTATATACCTGATTTTTCACGCTTTTCAGCTAGTCTCCTCCTCTTCCTTACCTATCTCTGGACCTGCCTTTTGCAGTCCGGACCTGTTTCCTTCTACTCCGGTTACTCCTGTATGCTCGGACTTCTACACCTAGACTAGTTTGTGCTCGTTGCAGACCGGAGACTCCGATGCTTAGCTTAGAACTATTTTTCCTTTTGTTTTGTTTTGTTTTGTTGTTGGGTTCACTACATCTACTTAGAATGTAGCTACATGCCGCAGTCCCGGGAAGAATGCCTGGCGACTATAAAAGACTTGTTCTCAGTTTTGAAATACAGTTTTTTGCTATCTACCATTTACCATCTATTCTTGAGTCATCGTACTTCACCTCATTGTTGAAACAATCATATTCATTTAATTATTTATTGTTTATGTCATCGATCTAGAACTTACTTCTAGACTATTCTTTCATTTTCTATGATGACTCATTAGTATTACTCATACTTATCTTGCTTACTGATCAGCTTACTGATCATGACTCATATATTTTATAAAGCATGACTCAGAATGACTCATTGCTTATATATCATGATAAGAGTTCTTTATGCTATTGGCTAGAACTCTTACATAATATTCCATTACATTTTATATACCATAACATGTACAAACAGTCATGTAGTATATAAGAAGAACCTAAATGTCCCCTCAATCTAACTCATTTTCCACACAAGTTCTTCCTTACACTCATTACTTATATTACAAACTCTCTCAAGTTACTTCATAGCAAGCTACTCAATATCTCTAGTAAGTTTCCTACTAGAGACTATCCCTTTTATTCCTCTTGGAAGGTTCTCCTTGAACCTATATCCCCTCGGCTGTGCACAAAGGAGTTGTATAACTTCTTTACTATGTTCTTCTCGCGCACAACACCCAACTTGGCCACCATGATCCCAGCCATGGATCACATTGACCAGCAATTCCGCACATTTACAGATATTCAGCTCCTGTTCGTGCCGCCGTCTCGCTCACAAAGAAAACGCTCAATCGCTATTACTCACTCACGGCTCCCTCTGAGGTTCCATCTAGGAACTGTCTCCTTCATGCTAAACCGGCGAGGCGAACTGAACCTATTAACCGCAGGGCCCACAAGACCACCTCAATGCATGTCAACTCAGACAAGTCCATCTAGAAACCATTTCTCCCATGCTAAGCCAAGGCAAACCGAACCTAATGGTGGGCCCACAAGACCACCTCAACCAACTTGGATGAAGATCTCTCTGAGGTTTCATCTTGGAATGAACCAACCTGTCTCTCCCCACTGGCATGCTAAGCCAAGGCACACTGAACCTAACAGCGGGGCCTGCAAGACCACCTCAACATGCATCAACTCAGATGAGGATTGTTGTTGTGGTCACGGTACTGCAGTGTCGCTGACATCCATAGCATCTTTGGGAAAGCGAACCGGACCTCAGAGCAGACTGTTGGTAACTCGAAATGTCGACCGGAACGACGGACAGGGGTTGGACTACGGGAAAAAGTATCGGAAGGGATTCAGGATAGACTCGGGAGTGGTGGACATAGTAGTCGGGGGCTCTATATTTTTTCAGGGAGTGACCAAGCTCCACACTGCTAGTACTAGTATTACTAGTAGCATGGGAAGCTACTATTGATCAGTTGACAGTGATAAATATATTATTTTTGCTTGTATATGGTTTACTTGTATGTTCCAAAGGACTGATATATTAATTCCACTAGTACTAGTCCTAGCATGCACAAATTTGTCGTGATATATCATTTGTGCTCATCCATGCCAGTGAGTGTAGTACTACACCTGGGCCATCTCATAGATCATACTATGATACATTGTCTGTGCCTAAGTAGCACTGATATATCATGCTCGCTCATACATTCAGCTCTAGAACTCATGCTTACTGATATATCATCATTGCTTGTACTTTCGCTCATAGTCCAGGACTGATATATCAACACTAATACTCCTAGCATACAAAATTGCCTGATACATCTTTCGCGCTTGTCCAAGAGTGCTATCTTTTGTGATATATGATGCTTGCTCGTGCAATCAGCTCTCTACTATCCCACACTTAAAGTTACTGATACATCATTTGCACTCAGAGTCCTTGTGTATAGTAGTATCATCCAGCACATGCCAGTGATACATCGTCTGCATCTAGTACTACCACTAGTACTGATATATCCATATGTTCATTCACAATGTGTCATACATCCAGGACTGATATATTAACCTTAATACTCCTAGCATGCACAAAATCACCCTGACACATTATTTGCGCTTATCTGCTCATGTATATCATCTGGAAAATAATACACTATCTGCACCTATCACTGATATATCATGCTTGCTCATCCAATCAGCTCTAGTAACCCGCATTTATCAGTCTGCCAGTGCACCTACTACTACTGCCACTGATATATCATGCTCACTTGTACGTTCACTGGCACTCATGATGTGTCATACGTCCAGGACTGACTCGGATATATCACCACATCCTGGGCGGTGATTGCAAGACTTCAGTATCTTGCACCATTCCCACCCAATCTCCCATCCTGTCACCCTAGTAAGTTTTCTACTAGAGATATCTATTAGATTACAACACTCTCTATTCTACTGCACCATTAGAATATCCAGATAGGATTTCTAAAGTTAGTACACATTTGTCAACAAAGTTACCACTTACCACTGGTCCATTGACGTCATAATCATATGTCAGACTTCATGGTGGTTGGTTCCAAGTCAGCAACAGGCTCTTTAGCTGGTGGAACCGAATAGAGAATTTGGGCCACCATAGGTTCAACCTCACTGTGAACGATTCGGTCGGAGTGTTTCTTGGGCTGTGAAAGGTTCAATGGGAGATCTGCGAAGGGTGAGGTGGTGGAGCGATGGAAGATAGAACTGGTGCAATTACCTTGATGGAGGAGACATCGCTTGCAGGGCAGGAGATGGGAACTTGAGCCAATTCAGGCTGATCTGTATCCAAGTGGGCGATAGACAGAAGTTGCGAGCCCCTATGCTTGGCCAGGAAGTTGTCAAAGTTATTGATGCACTAGTACTGGCAGTGGGCCCATGCGTATAACTCATTCCCGCATCAGGCATAACCTCTAGTTTCAACATAGACTCAAACCTGTGATTGGGCCACCAATCAGAATGGAAAACGACCATCCAAGTCTTGGAGGCCCTTGAAGAACTGCCCTAGTATGGGAGCACCAAGTTCTGATATTTGTGGAGTCCCAAAACTTATTCTTGTTTGCCTTTTGTCGTTATGTTGTCAGTTCCTCCCTTATTCTGCTCCTTTCAATGACTATCTCTTCTGTTCTTGCCTCCACCATCTCCTTGACCTCCTCGCCTTCACTTGCAAACATCATCTACGATATACTCATAATTTTGGTTATTATAGGTGACCACTTGTCTGACTATTTGAGATCGTCCCCAGCTACAGCAGTCATTGCTTCACTTTTTGGTACGTCCTCCATGCCCTTAACCCTTGGCCTAATCTTTTCATTGTAGAACAGGTTAGTGTAAGCCTCGGCCAACTGCAGTTTGTGGCAAGTACAAGATTCCTTTGCCTTCAACAAGTCCACAATCAGTGCCGTGGATGCCTTGTTCACTGTGTCCTAGTGTCACAACATTGCATGTGGGTTTGCACTGTGCAGACACCATGTATACCATGCCCATGAGCACAGCCAAATATATGTGCAGTTGAATTTCATCCAGGTAAGAAAACAGACAAAAATGTAAATGGATCATTAACCTCCAAGTCAAATATGTCCAAAGTTTGCTGTGAAGGAACCTATTAGCCTGTCAAATGAGGTCGATGTGCTGGCCTTACATGAAGATGACTCAGACACCAAAACAGTTGAACCTAGAAGAAGAAAAAAGTTGCCAGTAGCTAGCAGTGTAAGCACAAAATTAATGGTCCTTGTCCTAGACTGACAATCTACCGTGACAGCTCCATCCACTACTTCAATGGCTCCTGGAACAGTTTCCATTCCTTGATGAATTCGTCTGCCTGGAACTTCAAGCCATAGCTAATGACTCATTGAATGCAGTCAGGATGAACTGGAACACTGACATGTCAAACAATTCTATGTGAGAACAAATAAAATCAAGTTCACGCAAGGTATTACAAAACAACAGCACAGGGAACAGTTACTTCACAGGCTAGGGGAAATTGAGGCATACCATCTCCACATTGCAATAGAACCTGGTAGGGAGAGCTCTGAGAATGAACCTGCATTGCGCTTTCAGTGACCACTATCAAGTAACCAGTGGGCCTTCTCGGTATGGTGTGGGCAGAACCGAGATGATCCTGGACTTGAGGTTTGAACATCAAATGTCTGGAATGGTATAATAATCTCACTAGTATTGAGCAGAACTTTATATCAAAGCTGAAAGCCCACTTGCTGTCACACTTGCTAGGTGGCGAGTGTGACGGGGATGAAATGTTGTTTACAGCACATCAATGGAACATGGTTATATTTATGCAAAATCATTCATATCTATAATCACAAAGTACTTTGAATCAACTACATGACGTACAATTGATCCTTTCAATCCATGTACACATGTCAATGTCATGGTCGCATACGAGGATGAAAATGAACATCCTTACCCTTAATCAGGAGAAATGGAGAAAGTCAAAATATGGGAGAGAGGAACTTTCCATCCAGTGTTGGTACATCCGGTAGGAATGCTACAAACTAACACAATACCCAATAATATAACTCAGTGTACTACTGTAATTATTCAGTCCCATGGACTAGCGGTTTTGCATCAGCATCCAATTTGATGGTCAGTATTTGATCCTGCAATAATGCAATTTTTTTTCTATTATAACTTGGGCAAAGCACAGCAGATAACAAAGTTCACCAGCCTTGTGAGACAAACAGGTAGCTTTACAGACATAGCAAGGTCATGGTAAGCTGGTTTGGCCTTGTTTGGCCTTGCTAGATTAGGAACTTTTTGCTGATGACCATGTGAAAAAATGTCCAAAAACACATGTTACCTCAGCCACCTCATATATATCTTCTCATCACCCACCCAAAATTCAATGGAAATGACACCGATCAACTCAGATAGTCCAGGAGAATCCATTCATTCTGGCCTGACCAAACCTTTGACAAAATCCAAGTTGTTGAAATTTCAGAATTTCATAATTTGCTCCTGTGGTAGGTTTTCTACTCTGCACTCTGATTCAACACTCAAACCAGTAGTGCAGCCATGCCATGAGGTCACCAAACCAGTTCTGAGGTATCCATTTGTCATCATGTGACTTTCTCAAAAATCTCAAAAACAATAAATCTAGTGTCAAAAAAGAGTGTGACATGTGACAGACAAATTGAATGAAATGGTACACTGGCTAGTGGGCCATTGTTGGGCTTTCCAAGTTTCTGGACACAAATGAATTGCCATGCATTTACACCTATCTACTACTCACTCTGTTAAGCATATTACTGCCTTCTTTCATCAATATGGACTATCCCCAATCCAGGGGGAGATGTCATCCAGAAGAGGAGAGTTGGTAGGAGGCATCTTAGCAACCTCAGGCTTGAGGTCAAGGTATTATCATATCTGTGGTATCCCCACTCAAGCTGCTGTGGATGTTTGTTGCTACACGTATCATAACTGATTCTATCATTGAGTTGCTGGTGCTATGTTCTGCATTTGATCATTACATGTAGTATATGGATACCTTGTGCCAACGACTGATCAATTGATCATGCATATGGATGCAATGCTTGAGAGACATGTATTGAATGGGTCTATTGAATGACATTTGAAAACTAAACTACTGACGAATATGAGGCTTGGATATAGCCTTCATATCTACCTATACACACTGAACTTGGATAAGGATTGCAGTACCCATGTCAATCTCCAAAAGATTCTGTCATGCCTGTGATGACATGTAAGTAAGTCTGTTTGTATGGAGGAATTCCTCACTACATTTCGAGAGCACAGTTTAATTGGGACGAGGTTTCCCTACCACTTTCTATGCTACAGAGTATGTTTTCATTTATTCTAGCGCTCCCTGAGTCTTACTCGCCATGCAGGACTCATGAAGGACAAATAATTCATGAAAGATCTCTGTGTCGAACACCTTGGATTCTCTGCTCACATCCTCGACCATCTACTCACTTCAACTCCCCTTCTGTACCCTTATACTGCAGACTCTGCCTGGGAGACAGAATCTCGCTATTGGATCAAAGATACAGATTTTGTCCTGCACTGTGGTCTTGAACCCACTTACTACATTCCTCGTGGTAGTGTATATCCGCTGGACCTCAAGCAAATTGATTGTGCTACGCCAAAAGCACAGCCTTTGACTTCCCGCTTGGTACTGATCTCTTATGCCAGTGTGGCACCCGATATGACTTTGCTTCCCTTTCAGTTAGACAACTTCCCGATTCAAGATGGCTGCACACGCTGACGTGGATTTTAGTGATGCAGCTGGCACCAACTCCCCGCTTGTACTGACAGATGTCTCTGTCAACACCTGGAATGCCAAATATTACCCCTCCGAGACAACCACTCCAACAAACACTTGAGAGCCATAATTGGACTCGGATTGCCGGTGTCCTGAATAAACTGAGATGCATAAAGGTAGGAGTCCATATGACTGGCATGTTTCACTTCCTGCCAAACTGCCAGAATGCTCATGCAACGGTCTAGCTGTCATACATTTTTTAGTGTTCGGTACATAAGTAATTTCCCTCATTCTCGACATATAAAGTGGTTTTTGTTTCTTTTTCGAAGTCTCCCACTCATTACTAACATGGCGCGCACATCCATCGTGAACAGTAAATGTGTTCGTTCCAAAGTAACTGCTGCAGTCAAACGAGCACGATGTGACCGCTTCGAGGCACTGGATACTGATCTCACACAGGCACAACAAGCCTATGCAAAGGAGTCTCAGAATATTGCAAAGAAATATGACTGGTAAGAGACACTCTGATTATTTTGGCTCAATTAACGAGTTGTTCCAGCTCTATCAAATGGACATGCTCGAAGAACACCTTTATGATGGCAAAACTACAGGAGATCAACACTGGTAATTTATTCTTGCTCTGTTCTTGCTCGTCTACTACTTAAATGCATATACTAGGTCGAAGTCATGGTGAGCGTGTCAAGCTTCCAGACTATGTTCAACAGAACAAACCAGCACTTTTGAGAGAATACCGAATACTCTCTGTTACGAACCTCTATTTTTGCCTCTTTACTTTTCATTTTCCGATGTCACATGACCAGATCACATGACCGATTACATCAGCTTTATTCTTCTCTCTCCTTTATGTCACGTGACCTGCTTAGTCAGCATCACGTGACCTGTACCTTTATCTTCGTAGCACTAGTTGCACCGTTACCATATATAGATAGCATAGCTTATTCAGACCTGCCCTAAGCTGGTCTGTGCACATGTATCAGTAATGTAAATACTTGAATGCACCAACTGAACAACTTGTTCTGGTTGGATTCCCTCCATCCTACACAAACCCCCTCCATAGTCAAGTTCGAGTCGAGGTGCCATAGTCTGTCAGGATTTAGGTTGCCTTCACTCTCTGACTTTGCATTGGACTCGATGGTTGCTGCTGTCCAGGGTAAACGTGACGTGACTGTTCAAGGCGTGTGCGCAAATCCCAAGGTTGTGAATCATATCCTTACTGCTGCCTTCAGTCAGATGGATCGCGACGTACATTGCAACTCTTTTGTGGACAAATCTAATTATTTCATCACTAGTGGACAGCCTTATGTGCCAAGACTGGAACAGAAGGATTCTATATTGCCGTCCGGGGCTCGATCAAAGATCTCTCAGAACCAAAACTGTTTTTTACAGAAAAAGCAGAGAACTTTGTCTGTTCGGTCCTAAAGATGGACCCACACCAACTCGGGTTTCAGCTGGAGTCATGGGTCGTCAGCGGCATCGGTAAGTCAACCACTCTCCATTCTAACTGACTAGTAGCTCAACACAACATAGATGTGTCTCCCTCGAGTGTTTCCGCTCCCAAATGTTCGTTGAACCAGCTCGTCAGCGAGTGCTGCACTATCATCCAGGATGAACTCGGTCAATTATTATTTTTAACTGTGATGCTAAGCATGCTAATTGTAAATTACTCCGTCAGATTCAATCTTGACCGACAAAAGAGTCCATGGCTCCATCAAGATGAACTACAATAACTACGAGCGTTCCATTGTCGAGCGGTATGGAGTCGCTCTTAGCAGTTGGCCAGTTAGCACTGCAATTGGAGAAATGCAAGTGGGTCATGCTCACGGTGGAGGAACTTCAGGCATGCATTGCAGATAACAAAGCTCGGCAGGCACACGGAGAGAATGTTTACAAGGCACGCCGTCATACTAAGGGCATTACAACCAGAGTTAGCTGAATCGGACTCGGATGATGATTAAGTTTCGTTCAAACATCTCAAGTGACAGTGTTTCAGATGGTGATGTAGCAAATCAACTCGACTGTGATTGCTGTTGCATGACATCCCGCTGTAGTGTCAGGTACAGAGATCCACTCGCTCGAATAGCAGCAACAGTCATGGTATTAACCGGTGTGAATGATATTATAATTGTTCCAAGCGGGCAGAGCCTCCATGCATCAAAGGCAAAGTGTAAAATAGTGGTATTAAGCACGGCTAAATGCCGCACCCGATTTATTTTGGCTGCCCAAGGACCTCGATGCATGCTGCACTCAACACCGATCATGACTGATGTCACACTGATGCGATATGACTGTGCCTACGTTGCACAGCCAGTGGTTGAAACAAAAGTCCGTACCCACAAGCTCAACGCATTGCTCATCTCTGTTTCCACGAGCTCAGGCTTGGCTCCGAATCCCTTACCCCAATGGTTAATAATGGGGACAAAGCATAGACAATGAAATATACAATGAGCACCCGCAGCACCAACAAGAGCACCAACTAGTAATCATAGAGTACGGAACGACATAAAGAAGTTATACAACTCCTTTGTGCGCAGCCGAGGGGATATAGGTTCGAGGAGAACCTTCCAAGAGGAATAAATGTGATAGTCTCTAGTAGGAAACTTACTAGGGATGTAGAGTAGCTTGCTATGAAGTAACTTGAGAGAGTTTGTCATATAAGTGATGAGTGTAAGGAAGAACTTGTGTGGAAAATGAGTTAGATTGAGGGGACGTTTAGGTTCTTCTTATATACTACATGACTGTTTGTACATGTTATGGTATATAGAATGTAATGGAATATTATGTAAGAGTTCTAGCCAATAGCATAAAGAACTCTTATCATGATATATAAGCAATGAGTCATTCTGAGTCATGCTTTGTAAGATATATGAGTCATGATCAATAAGCAAGATAAATATGAGTAATACTAATGAGTCATCATTGAAAATGAAAGAATAGTCTAGAAGTAAGTTCTAGACTGATGACATAAACAATCAAGTAATCAAATGAATATGATTGTTTCAACACTCCTCCATATTGAGATGATGATCACAATGGTTAAATGTTGGGTGGATAGTTGGTTAGACCAAGTCGTAAAAAACCAAGTTGAAACTTGTCAAAGGTGACATTCTTTGTAATGATGTCTTCTTGTTGATCTTGAGTAGGAACATAAAACAATTGAAGTTATTTATGTTCTTGAACCGCTTCACGAATATAGTGATATTTAATCGCTATGTGTTTTGAACATCCTTCTTGAGCAGGGTTTTCAGCTAAGAACATGGCTCCTTGATTATTCCAGTTAAGCGGTAAAGGATGTTTGATCTCATGACCTATCTCTTTGAAGAGACTACGAATCCAGACTAGTTGTCTTGCGGATTCTGTCATGGCAATATATTCTGCTTCTGTGGAAGATAAGACAACAACTTTCTGACGTCTTGAACGCCAGGAAACGATAGTGTCTGCAAGGAAGATGCAATAACCAATCGTTGATCATCTTGTTTCAAAGGTCACCAGCCCAATCAGTATCACAATATGTAGTGAAACTCACATTCTTTGCTAATCCATTGAATGTGATACACACATTTTTGGTATAAGCAAGATATTGAACGATGTAAAGTGCTCGATTGAGATGATCCTCTGAATGATTTGCGGAAAATTGTGACATCTTGATTACGGCATAAGCAAGATCTGAGCATGTTCCAAGCATGATGTAAAGAAGAGATCTGATCACAGATTGATATTGAGATCGTCTTTTTGGATCTTTTTTGCTTCATTAGGACTCGGATTATATCCAGAAGGAAGTGGTGTACGAGCATGTTTACAATTCTCTAGCTGGAAACGTTGAATGACTTTCTCAGCATAGGTACATTGGTCAAGTCTCAGAGTTCGTTTCTTGTGATCTCTGGTAATTCACATGGCAAGATATTCTGTAGCATCGCCAAGTGTGATTCCCAGCAATCTGTGAAAGTTGTCATGTGATTCTCAATGAGTTTGAGGTTGCTACCCATGAAAAGAGCATTGTCAACGTAAACTACAAAGATAATTTTATCTTTGCCTATATATTTGATGTAGACTCCAGGGTCTGAAGTTGTACGTTTAAATCCTATTTCTTGAAGGGATTTGTGTAGAGCTTTGTTCCATTTTATGGCTGCTTGTTTGAGTCCATCAATGGATTTCCTTTTGTTGTCGTCAAGCTCTCCGAAGAGAACAGCTGTCTTGATGTCTAGTGCTTTTATCTCCCAGTCTTCTAGGGCTGCTAATGCTAGGAGTAGCCTTACGGTTTCAAACCGTGCAACAGGGGAAAAGGTTTCTTCAAAATCTAATCCATAGATTT
>JBBPPO010000214.1:0-13491 GCA_038092055.1 Leccinum glutinopallens
TGTAACACGGACTCACTCACTGTCATAGGGGTTTCAGGTTTGCGTGTGCGTTGAGCACGCGTTCGCTTTGCTAACAGGACGATTTCAGTCATTGAAGGAGCTCTAGACTCACATTTGAATGCCCACAAACGGTGCAGTGTTGTCTAATTAATTCTGCACAATATGATCATCTATTTCGAGACCCAGCTTGGTCGGCCATCATCGATGCCTTGGGCACGGCAAGAAGTCAGCGATGCAGGGGCTACAACTTTTTTGGTGACACCGAAAAAGGAATAATGAATTTCCTTAACAATGAGTGCATGGATATAGGGGATACAAATAAGATGCCAAACTGACATTCTATATCACAGAAACATATTCAGAAACTTAGAATCTGTTAATACATTGCAGAATTCACAATGCCATGTTATTCAAAATCTCCAATGTTTTCAATTTATTTCCCACACTGATAAAGAACTTGTTTGACTCCTTTTGACATCAATTTCAGTTAGAACATCTTGAAATTGATGAGAGGATTGCACCTAGACATCTTGGAGAGGTTGAGTATTTTCAAGCCATCAGTGCCACCCATGATGTCATTTCAAAGTCTTTGATGTTTTTGATGTATTTTCTACGCTTGACAAAGCTTGTTTGACTTCTCCTGACTCCAATTCCAGTTGGAATGCTTCTAAATGTATGAGAGGGCTGCATCTACATGTATACCAGAGCTCCATTTAGTTTCCCTGACAATAGTTCCAATTGATTATCTTCTATCCCTCATTGACTGAAATTCTCGAAACAGATGATTTGGGACCCATCAGAGAGCTCAGTAAATCAAGTGAAGTGATGAAACTCAGTATGATATAAAAAGATGTAACACACATTTTGGAGCCATCAGATGCTCCTGTATCAATGCATTAAGTAACAATGGTCAGGAAGAGAACATTTCAAAACATCACAGGCTTTTATTCCACTATTTAGTCCTTTTGATATGTTGTAGAAATATGTGAAGGGGATGTGGGGATGTACTTTTGAAGCCCCTATGTTCAAAGTTTCGAAAATGTGGACATTTTTCAGTTTTTCCCCCTATTTTGTTGTTCATCTCTTATAATCATGTTCGGAACTTGTGATAATACTGAATAAGTTCTGTTTCTGTGGAAATGTCAGTGTTATCGGGGGATAAAATGACCGCTTCGAGGTCTCATAGCCCATACTTGACACCTTTGTTGGTGCCGGGATACTCTGCGAGAATAGAGTCCTTGAAGTCTGGGTATTTGAGTGTTTCGTATCCGGGCAGTGTGATCCAGAGGAGCTTGATGGGTCAATCTACATAGCGCAAGAGAAACTTGCATTTTTCGTCGTCCGTGAGTCCATTAGGGATGGCGAGAGACTTGAACTGCTTGAAGAACTCAAGCCGCTCCGACGTTTGGCCACTAAAGGTGGGGGTGCGGGCATGGCATTAACGCCTTTTGTGGTACTGAAGAGGACATGTTGTTGGCGGGTGGAGGTATGGGCGGTGTATAGAACCGGATGTGGGCAGAACGGTGGGCGGTAGTATAGGCGGTGTTACAGGCCAAGGTGCAGGCTGAGGGAACTGCTTGAAGAACTCAAGCCGCTCCGATGTTTGGCCACTAAAGGTGGGGGTGCGGGCATGGCATTAATGCCTTTTGTGGTACTGAAGAGGACATGTTGTTGGCGGGTGGAGGTATGGGCGGTGTAATAGAACCGGATGTGGGCAGAACGGTGGGCGGTAGTATAGGCAGTGTTACAGGCCAAGGTGCAGGCCGAGGTACAGACGGAGATGCAGGTGGTGGCGCAGGCGGTAGTGGTATGGGAACGGTCGGAGGCGTGGGCGAAAGAGATGACAGGGACAATGGCGAGGAAATTGGTGCAACAGATTGGTGGGGAATAATTGCGGGCTAGAGATTGGTGGCAAGTCATTGAAGGTAGATGCCGGAGGATACCTTAGAAGCTCCGTGTCATGTTGTCTCTGAGCGGCGGCTCTAGTGAGTAGTGGCAGGGTGGGATTTATCTGTATATTTCGCTGGGGAAATTGAGGCGGGGCCAAAGTGTTGCTGTTGAAAGGAAGACGGGTAATGGTGTATTAGTTTGTTGGAGGGAGATCAAACCAATTCTCCTTGCGGTGGGCTCCAATATGTAAGTGGGCAGTAAGCTGTGGCCTGGAATGAAGGCAAAGGGGGAGTTGTAGATGGGAAAGACTTGAAAAGAGAGAGACATGAGGAAGACAAAGAGCTGAGGAAGTGTGAATGCTTCTGAATCAACGAATGGTGGGATGGTGGCGGATGATGACGGACAGTGAGGCGCGCAGGATGGATTCTAAGTGAAAGGGAGCTCTCGATGCTGGCCTTCGAGGCCCATGACTCGTAATATATATACATGGTAGCTAAGCGAGTGGCTCAAAGGCCAAAGGGAACGTGGACGAGGCTATAACAGTTGAATGTACGTGATAAAGTGAAAAGGTGAAAGGTGTAAAGAGTTAGTGATGGGATCCAGGCCCACATGCGTCCTGCGCATTTATACTACATCATCGAGCGAGTCAACACTCAGTCAGACTGGGATCCTTACACAACTCTTACGAGAGACAGCAGGTGGATATTAGAACTGGCTCATACCAGAAATAGAAAGTTACTATTGGTGGCACTCAGAGATATCATAATGGTACCCGGAAGCATGGACTTACTTCCAGAGATAGAGCTTCACAATCCTCTAGTTACAATAACTTAGATGACTTGGGAGATCATGATTGTAGCAGTTATGATAATATGCTATAGGATCTTCAACCCATAAGTTTACCCGTTCAATGGAGTTTCTAAAGGATCATTGGATGATCAATTCAGGTTGTTCTAACCACATTACTCCCTATGAATCAGACTTTACAGTACTTGGTACAAATACCAAATCCACTTGTATAGCTGATGGTAATTCAATAAAGATGGTTGGACCTGGTATCATATTACTAAGATCTATTGGACGAAAGACACCTCTCACCCTTAAGGGTGTTTGGTTATCTCCTGAATCCCGTCAACATCTTTCAACAAATCAATTAGCTTTACAGGGCTATAGAACAATGATTAGCAAGACAACCAAAATCTTTAACGAGCAAGGTCACCTTGTAATCCGGGCTACTGCCTCATCACCTGGTGATATTATTTACTGGTTTAAGTCGGAATTACTCCTACTGGAGATGTTCACACCTTGCAGGATGTTTCTTCCTTTGAACTTTGGCATCACTGTTTCGGACATAGTTCCAACAATGCTCTTTGATGTGCTTCCACATCGACTAAAGGAGTTCCGAAGTTAATCCCACCTTCGAACTCTGCCCACCCTTGTCATGGCTGCCAGCTTGGTAAATCCCATGAGCGTTCTCTTGGTCCTTCTGAGAAGCACTCTTCCCGAGTTCTCGGTTTGGTCCATACCGATCTCATTGAAATTTCAACTGAGTCATACAATCGTAACCATTGGATTTTAACCTTTATTGATAATTGCAGTGTCTTTGCTTTCCTTGCTTTCATTTGTCGCAAGAGTAATACTGCTTCGTGTTTTCATGACTTGGTTCTTCACACTGAGACCTTGACTGGTCTTTCTGTTACCTCTGTCCATTCTGACCATGGGGGAAATATCTTGGACAAGAACTCTTATCGTTCTTCACATCCAAAGGTATCTCTTGACAATACTCAGTTCCTCATCTACCACAATAGAATGGTAGAGCAGAGAGATTCAATAGAACCATCATGGAAAAGGCACAAGCCATACATCTTAATGCATGTCTTCCTAATTCATTCTGACAAGACGCAGCAGAGACTGGACTACATATCTACAATTGTAGACAACCAATGAAACGACACAAATGGAAAACACCCTTAGAAAATTTCCTTGGAAATAAACCAGATGTTTCTTACTTTCGAGTATAAAGCATATGTATTCATATTTTCACAGCTGCTATAGCTGTTAGTGACACTTCATTACTGAGATGTCAAAAAGCTACCAATTAGTGAACAAAAAGACTGGCATATATCGATGGAAGAAGAAATGAAATCTCTTCACAACCAAAATGTTTGGGAACTTGTGGATCTACCGGTAGAAAACCCATCACAGGGAGATGGATATATGTAACAAAGAGCGATAGTTGTAAAAAGGCTTGATTGGTCGCAAAAGGCTTTACTCGAATCTACGGAATAGATTTTGAAGAAACCTTTTCCCCCATCACTCATTTCGAGACAGTCCAACTCTTATTAGCTCTAGCAGCATTAGAGGATTGGGACATTAAAGCTCTCGATGTAAAGACAACATTTCTCTTTGGAGAACCAGATGATGATGAGGAGCTCACATGGTACAACCAGAAGGTTTTATCAAGAGAGGAAAAAAAATCAAAGTTTGTCAACTACGAAAGGCCATCTATGGTCTTAAACAAGCCACCATCAAATGGAAAAGGATTTACACAAATCTCTATTTAATATGAGATTCAAATGTACTGTCTCCAATCCAGGTGTTTATATTAAATACATTGGGAAAGACAAGATAGTGTTTGTTGTCTATGTAGACAATGCATTATTCAAGGGAAGTAACACTAAACTACCTACTCCTCGAACATATCAAAATGTTCACAAAACAATGAGAATCTCGTGTATTAGGAGACGTTAAAGAATATCTTGGCATGACTATTACTAGAGATTGCTCTAAACGAACTCTAAGACTAGACCAAATTGCTTATGTAGACAAGGTAGTCAAGAGGTTTCAGCTAGAAAGTGCTAAAAGTGCTAGAACACCACTTTCTTCCAGTTATATACCGAGCCCTAATGATGATAAGGAAGATTCTAAGCAAAGATCTCCATACCAATCCATAACAGGATCATTATTATGCTTGGCACTAGACCAAATCTAGCTTATTCCATAATCAAGATGTCACAATTCTCGGCTAATCAATCTGAAGACCACATTAACCAAGCACTATATATAGTCCGGTATCTTTCATATACCAAAAAAATGTATCAATTACATTTAATGGTTTAGCTCAGAACAATGGCTTCTCAGCTTATTGTGACACTGACTGGGCTGGTGATACAGAGACTAGATGATCTACCTTTGGTTACTATATTCCTTGTAGACATTATTGTCTCCTGGTCTTCATGTAGACAAAAATAGTTGGTTTATCCTCTACAGAAGCCAAATACATTGCCATGACAGACCCAGCCAAACAACTTGCTTGGATACGACATCTCTTCACTGAGATAGGTCATGAGATCAAAGGGCCATTACGACTTAATTGTGATAATCAAGGAGCTATGTTCCTAGCATCAAATCTTGCTCAAGAAAGAAGGTCTAAGCATATTGCAATTTGATATCACTACATTCGAGATGCAGTACAAGAGTTAAATGAACTTGAGTTGTACTATGTTCCTACTAACAATTAAAAGGCTGACATCTTTACAAAGAATGTAACCTTTTTTGATAAGTTCCAAATTGGATGTATCTGACTTAGTCTCACTAATTACCCTAATAAGGCATGATATTACATAATGGATTCCCATGAGAGATATTTGTGTTGTGTGATCTTTTTGCATCTCATATATATTCCCAGTCTTTTGTTTGGTTAACTTTACCCCTGGCCGCAAGAGGTGTGAGTTTAGGTGTCCACTAAATCGTGTTTTGCAGCCATTTGGACTTAGACAATTTTTTACACATCAGCTCAATGAGGAAAAGTGTTAAACAATCATTATTCATGTAGTTCTTACACAACAAAGATTGTCGAATCTAGCACACATCTTGATCTTTCATTTATGCTTATGTAATATAGATTAGATGTAGAGAAGAGCTCTATATGCTATAGGCTATATCTTACTTACCAAGTGTGACTCACGTTATAAGTCACACTACTTATTGATCATGATGAGTTTCTTATGCTATTGGCTGAAGGCAACCTCAATCCAAAAAGGACTATGGCACCTCAACAAGAGGGCAAAGACTTAGGGAGGGGAATGTGTAGGAAGGAGAAAATCCAACAAGAACAAGACTGGCTTGTTCGGTTGCTCCATTCAAGTATTTAAACTACAGGTACATGTGCACAGACCAGCTTAGGGCTGGTCAGGATAAGCTATGCTAACTAATATGGTAAGTGTCCAACAAGTTCTACAAAGATAACAGTACAAGTCATGTGATACTGACTAAGCAGGTCATGTGACTTGTAAGGTGAGAAATCGTTAGGAGAAAATGAGGGTTTGTAACATTGGCTAGAACTTCTTACATGATCTTCTAGAATGATCTTCAAACATGTACAAACATACACACTTGTATATAAGGCTTTAGGCCTCACACGGAATAGTTAGTTTTCTTTACACTCAACAAGTATTGTGAATTCTTCTTAGTCTTGATATCTTGATCTCAACTACCTAGTAAGTTTTCTACTAGAAAATCCCACTTCGTATCTCTACCCCAGCACTGGCATAAAGGCCTCCCTCCTAAAGCAGTTCTTCAAGAAATGTTCAAGGTGCTCCAGAAACATATACGTGGACAGCCAATGGACATACAAGGAAACCTTTGTGGACAAGTTGCTGGAAGATGGTGTAGTGCAATTCTTTCAAACCATGAGATTCTACAGCGTTGCCATGCTATGCACAAAGATTAATAGAACAAATAGATTCAAGAGCACCCTGGGGCCTGTGTGTGAATCCAACTGCTGGCTATGTCTCAGCATGCCAGCTCAACCGGCAGTTCTATGTTGCCTCTTCACTCTACGACAGGAAGTTCATGCTGGCCACTTTTATTTGAGGTTCCACCATTATCTCTGAATCAACCAACATTGACGCACACCCTATCCTGTTTCTATGTGCCATATTGGGTCTCAGCAGGGCCTCTGCTGCCTGGTACGGGTTCGACTTTTCAATGTCTCTGGCCTCCTCCTCCAATATATACAAGCTAGGCTGGACCTACTGCCAATTTGCCAAAATCAATCTAGGAGGGGTATTTCTTCATGCAGCAACTGACATGCACGGCAAAGGAACCAAAGTTCCTCTTTGCAAAGTATGGAATCAATACAGCGAGTTCCATCCAAAACCTATCCCATCAAGATGTCATGGATGGCTACTTCAAGGCAGTTGGGCTAGAGAGGATACCAGTAATGATATCAATATCTCGAAACTCATGTCTGACCATGCTACTACTTTTCCTACTCTTTGAGGACCTTAAAAGGTAATCTTTGGGAAGGACAATATATACAAGTTTGATGCCACCATCTGACCCAGATACTCTTGTTTGGGATTATGAGAAGCATTGGCCTGGAATCACGATCTTTCTACCTGAACATTGTGAAAAACCTGAAGCCTCCTGTCCATGTCCGGATCCCTCCTCTGGGAACATGGTTATAACTACGAACCTCCTGTGTGCCAAGATACCACACGAAATATTTTAGAGAGGTTCAACGTTCCAGTGCAGTTAGAGGGGAAGAAAGTGGATCAAGAGTGGGTGGCAAGAGAGGAAGAGGGTGTATTCAAGTCTCCGTGATTGCGTGGAGAAACGAGGGAGTTCATTTAGGTTTTATACCACTCTCATGGCACTTCTATTGTCTGGTTCTCCTACAGATGAAAACTTTTGAATGAGCTGATAGGTGCTTTGGCAGGTACATTTGTCTTTATCATATTGCTTCATCTACTCATTACTTCACCATAGGACATTTCAACGCACTCATGATGGAGATTCAAAATTCGACCCAAACATTATGTTCTTGGTCAAAGACGCCTCTACTGATGCTGTAGTTCCTGATTGGCTCAAAGACTCGCAAGCAGCTTATCCCAAACATCCTGGTATATTAGGGGATTGGGGTTACACCACAGACCTCAAAGGAAATCCTGTGGTACGAAGAATGACAGTGGGTATTCTGAATATTTACTAGATTTTATGTTAAATCTGAAATGTCAACTCTTTAGGGTATTTTTTTCTACATGGCTATGGAGTTTTTATCACAAGATGCAAAAGTGTTCAAGGCTCATACCGTTTCACATAGTGTTTTATAGTCCAGTTGCGCAACCAGTCCGCAACTGCAGTCTTTTCAGGACCGCAACTGGTTGCCTCAGGACTGCAGTTGCCAGTTGCCTCCAGCTGTGGGAAATGGTCAGAATCACTTAATTCTTGGTTCAGGAGCTAGCCAGGGGTATACACTGCCAGACTCGGCACAGCAGTTATTAAGCATTAGTAACACATATAATAGATGTATAATATTATTCTTGTGCATTGACATATTTTCGACATTGACATGCCTGTCGGAAATGGTGATATCTCCATGGGAGATGGTCGTATTTATGTAAACATTTGATGAAGAGGTAGCTAGGGGTGTCATCGAACTCCAATCTACCGGTTGCTAAGCCTGAAAACCGGTCTACAGGGCGGCCGGTCCGAAGCCAGTTGCAACTACTTGTTTTCTTGTGGTCTGGTTGCTGTTACGATTCTCGAAGGACCCCCTCTCTTTTCTTTTTCTTTATGTCTCTCTCTATCGACTTGTCCCCTTTGTCTTGTATACTTAGTCATTCGTAGCTTCTTTGCCATACCTACTGCGGATTACCTACACATTCCACCCCATTCTTTGTCGTTCTATGACACCACTTTCCTAACCAATCATCGTTGCTTATCTATCTCGCCTTCCCTCTATTTAAAATATCGCTCAACCGATGTACTTCTTTTTCTTAAGCTTGACCTCCTCGAGTATCCTAGATACATCCTGGAATATAACCCTTGTTTTTTTGAAACCTCTGTATGACCTCGTCCTGCACTTGAAAGGACGCTTCAACCTCGAAGACATTGGGGGCTACAACAATGTTAGGATCAAAGATGGCCACCAATGGAAGGCTGTGTTTAACACTCACAAAGGCCTCTTCGAATCCACTGTCATGTTCTTTGGCCTCACCAACTCCCCTGCCACCTTCCAATGTTTCATGAACGACTCATTCCGTGACCTAATTGCTGAAGGATGGCTCGTCATTTATATGGACGACCTCTTGATCTTCTCCCCTGATAAGACCACCCATGAAGAGTGTACCAAATGGGTTTTGCAGCGAATGATGGAATTGGATCTCCATCTCAAACTTGAGAAATGTAACTTCGCCACTTCCGAAGTGGAATATCTTGGAATGATTGTAAAACCGGGACAACTGGCTATGGACCCTGTAAAACTGGCAGGGATTGCCGAGTGGCCCACTCCCTCGAAACTTCGAGACGTCAGATCGTTCCTGGGATTTGCCAACTTCTATTGTAGATTCATCCCAAACTACTCAAATGTCGCTCGCCCCCTCATCGACCTGACTAGAAAATGCAACCATGGGACTGGTCCCCCACCTGTCAATCAGCTTTCGACACACTTAAAACCATGTTCCTCTCGAAACCAATCATCTCTCTCCCCGATTTATCCAAACCTTTTGCCATCACTACCGATGCCTCCAAGTATGCCACTGGTGGGATACTCCTCCCAACTGACACCAATGGCAACTGGAAACCTTGCTCCTACCTGTCCCAATCCTTCTCCCCAGCAGAACAAAACTATGACATCTATGATCGCGAGCTCCTTGCCGTCATTCGTGCCTTGAAATCCTGGCAACAATATCTCCACGGTTCTCCCTTCCCCATACAGGTCTTCCCTGGTAGTTGGCCTTTGTAGTGTAACACGAAGTGTGGTAAGTACCATACATTGAGGTCTAACACTACTGACTCAGGTGATTACGCACGCACACATTATACGGTTGCATGAAGCGATTGTGTTTGGTAATTCACCCAACTCGCTTTTTACAAATGAAAGACATTCACATAGAGCTCATTGAATGTGAGTTGAATGTGTTATTGGGTATGGTTGAGATGTGGGTTGAAGTGGTAACAGACATTGCCTACATGCAGAGTGGAGGTGGCAATGCACCTCATTGTTGTTGTTGTCATCACTGTGTCTATCCATCATTCTCCTCATTATGTTGTTGTGTTGTCACCTCATCACCTCGCTGTTGTCATGTCTTCGTCACATTGCCAGTTGGCATCATGCCGTTGTCGTGTTGTCGTGTTGTTCCAGCATGAGTGAGTGGGGTCTGGCATATGGTGGAAGAGCCTATGGAGATAAAGATAGAGAGTGGTTGAACACATGAACATTGACAGCAACACAGCAAGAATGAGGATGGTAGTCAATCAAGATTGAGGTGTGAGTGAACAGAAAGTTTACAAGTCCTTTTCCATGGCAAAATAAATACCAAAGATGTCAGCCAATCAGTCAACCACAGAATACTAGCTAACATTATGGGCTGATCAGCAAAATAAATACCAGTTCCAACATGCTGAGCCGCAGTTTTGAGGCAATCAGTCAGCTTTAAATACTAGCAAATTGGCTGATTGGCAAAATGCCAAGCTGTATGAGGTATCAGCCAATCGGTCAACTGCGGGATATAGTTATATCTAGCTAGTGGGCCTATCAGCAACATGCCGAGCTGCAGTGGTGGACCATTGGTAAACAATATAATAGTAGCTAATATGCCAATTGGTAGTGAAATTTTAGTTGTTGGCTGATCAGTCACTTTTAGCATATAGTTACCCAGTAATAATATGCTATTCGAGACTTACTGTCACTATCATTAGATATAATACAACTACTCATAAGGCTATCTTTTAGTTGGGTAGCTCCCATGTCTTGATTTTATTTTTTTTCCTTTGCACATTTCATCTGAGCTGTAGTCTGAAGAATATATCCAAAGGTAGGGGCCTTGTTGTTAACAAGAGGACCAATAATCACATTGATATTCCATCTTAGCAGAGTGTCCGGGGTGATGCTGCCAATGGTCTATATGAGTGAAGTCTTGATGTTCTCCATCTCCATCACAAATTTTTCAGAAACAACATCCAGAGCAAGATGTTTGACGCATGACATAACTGCAGATCAACCCTGCTCGTCCTCAAATACACAGCCAAAAAGCTTGACAAGCTTTCCAGAAGGATTTGCAAAGAAGCTGGCTTGATGTTTCGTAAAAGATCCAATCTGAATGAGATATTATTCCTCCCTGATTTTGTGCCAACAGGTTGATGTTGCTTATGCAAGAAAGTCTGAGGTGCCATCAGATTGAGCAACTCAGTGGACAGTACTTCATCTTGCCACAAGAGCTTGGCAATGTGAGTAGTATGTACTCACCCCAGTTCTTTTCAGGCATGATGGATCCATGAAATCAGGAAGCCCCTGCAAATTAGGAACTGGTGCAGCCTTCTGCTTTACCATGCCGAGTGATAAAAACAATAGACTTCTGTTTTAAAGAACTAGCTTACAAAACAATCATGTGACAAATGTCTATTGTTGCAGGATTGCAAGGTACATCTTGAGCACTATGATTAGATTAATACTGTATCAAAAAATCAATGTTATTAATATAGATCATCTACTTGGAATGTGGAAATACATTTCTTTTGTGCGGCCTGCTTGGGACGAGCGAAGAACTCTACACTTAATATGCAGAAATTCACATTGGATGGAATTAAGGGTAGAAGAGTCTTGATTCTTAGTTCATTTCTATGTGGTATATGAAATAGTACATACTTACAGAACTGCAATAAAGCAAGAAAAAAAAAGCAGAAAAAAATATTTTAGCCATACTTGCGCATGAGAAGTACAGGTCTTCTCAGAGTCCATAAAGGTTCATTCTACAAAGATTTCTCAGCACCTTGTCTTTCGGAAAAATGTTTCAGGTTTGATCAAGAACATTCTAGCAGCAGTGACAATATCAATACTTTATCACACTCTCCCATACACAAGGTGATCAATTATTTTGGAACTGCCAATATAAGCAGGTCATTAATGATATGTCGAATCAAATGTCACACCCGAGATATACATTGATCAAACCTGCTCAAACTATCAACATTGCCCCTCCTCTCAAGAGCATCTCTATGGGCTTTATGATCACACCATTTTCAGTACATGTGTTGAGAGCAACTGCCAGGCCTTTAGGGCAGTCTGGATGTAAATCTGGTAGTTTGTTTATGATTGTGAGCTCATCAATGTCATGTTCAGGACACATAATCATTCAACTTCAAAATATTTTCCACAGTTTCTCAATTATGTACAGTGCTTCAATTCTCCTCTACTGTGCACACAACAGATGTAGGCACAGCAGGTCTCTATCTTCTGAAGTGCAGCATAGTGAGGACTAATGAGAAATGAAGAGATATAGTGATACTCGTATAATAATGATGCATTCACAACAAAAGAAAATATATATATTTACAATTTGTCCTCATCATGGTCAACCTCCATGTTTCCGAACAGAATCCTCTTGGAGGAAGTGTTACGAACCTCTATTTTACCTCTTCATTTTCACTTTCAAGAAGTCACGTGACCAGATCACATGACCAATTACATCAGCCTTTATCTTTTCCTGTGACATCACGTGACCTGCTTAGTCAGCATCACGTGACCTGTACCTTTATCCTCATAGCACTTGGTGGACTATTACCATATATAGATAGCATAGCTTATTTAGACCTGCCCTAAGCTGGTCTGTGCACATGTACCATTAGTATAAATACTTGAATGCAGCAACCAAACAAGCAAGTCTTGTTCTGGTTGGATTCCCTCCCCCTCATAAGTCGAAGTTCGAGTCGAGGTGCCATAGTCCGTTAGGATTTAGGTTGCCTTCATAAGAACAAGACTACTTCTACTATCCCACCTCGCCCGCACCGGTACACGTGCAAACCACTTTATCCAAAACCGCTGTGTTATTGTCAAATCCCAGACATAAGGGAGAATCTTCCTATCGGAATTAAATCGAGAACCCTTGATCAGGTTACCATCCACGGATTACGAACCATGACATAAATTCTATTGCAGGGACTGTACATCCCACAAAGAAGTTCGCTTTGGTAGCACTTTGACCTCATTCGAGAGGACACGGCTATCCGCTCCTAAGAGTATCAAACCCTACCCTGTGCATAGTAGGTCAGCACACGCTTTAGAACGAGGATAATTGTTATCTAGGTTGTGCGTGGTCTAACCTAAACGACCTGCGAGTATTACCTACTCATCCGCTTGACGGAAAACAGATAGCGCCTGCGTGCACCATCCCCCACCAGAAAGTTGTGCTTGTGACACAACCCGCCGAAGAAGATTTTCTTTACAGATCAGATTGACGCGACTCTTCGTGAGCTCCTCATCTGCCCACCATTGCTTTCCCCAATTCATACCTCGCCGTCCGGGAAACCTTCCCCGTACCCCGCCTTCCCCTCGTAGAACCAGAAGACGAGGATACCAACGACACTCCAGCAGACAGAAGCTGCAGAATAGAATTTGTCAATGAGTTCCCCTTTTGGCTACAAGCTGAATTTTACCGATCCACAATTGAAGGACACAACGTCCGAACCCTCTTCGACCACAGCATCCACTCCCTCTACGAATCCCACGTGGAGTTCACCGTCCTCGAGAATGTACCTGTCAATGGACCAAGGGCAGCCTCATGCCTACGAAATAGAAGGGCCGGAAGCGAGCTCGAG
>JBBPPO010000215.1:0-13399 GCA_038092055.1 Leccinum glutinopallens
AAAACTGGAACTGCCTGGAACTGCCTGGCAAATGAAAAATACAAATCTCACTGGGAGTCTGGAAGTCTGGATCCTGGAATCCTGGAACTGTCTGGGAGCTGTCTGGCCAGTTCTGGCCAGAGCATGGCTAGTTTGCTGATATGATGCCAGCTGGGCAAACGAAACAGGATGACACTCCGTCAGTGAATACTTGTGGTATTACGCGGGAGGACTGATATCGCACATCTCCAAGAAACAGACAACAGTCGCCTTGTCCTCAACAGAGGCGGAATACATGGCGGCTACCCACGTTATTCAAGAAGGATTATGGCTTCACAACTTGTTCTCTGAGCTCGGTATCCCATTCACCTCCCCCGTACCTGTCCACATGGACAACCTGGGCGCCATTGCGCTCTCCACTGCAGCTATGTTTCATCAATGTTTGAAACATATTGACATACATTACCATTTTATTCGACAACACATTGACACCGGCTTTTTTACCTTAATTTGGCTTCCTTCTCATCGTAATATAGCAGACATTCTCACCAAGGCTTTGCCACGCCCCACTTTCGAATCGTTCCGTCGTTCCCTCGGACTTCTATGAAGGGGGTATGTTAGCGTATCATTATCATCTCGTCCTTCATCCACGTCACATGACGCTTCACGTGATCGTTCCTTTACTTTATATTTGTTCACACTCCGCTTGTCATTCCTCAGTGTTTCATCACAACTCCGTGACATCGCTGAGGTATGTTCTCCTTGTACTCGCATACATCTTGTAGCTCACATGTATTACCTAGCTCACTACGGACTAGCTCGTACAGTTCCTGACCCTTGTTTCCTTGCACAAGATGGAAATTGAGGATTTCTTCGATCTACATTGGTTGGTAATATAATCAGATGAGATGACCTAAGAGAGCGAGAGTCAACAAAGGACCTGGCCTGCTTGCCGAGGTGATGCAGCTTTTAGTGGAGCCCAGAAGTGACGACCATCTACCATCCTTACGTCCTCCAGAAAACTGAAGCATCCTGGGTATACAGGGTCATATAGAGCACACTGCACAATTTCTTTAAGGACAGCATTACCGAACCATATGAATTGCGGTGCCGGTGCTGACGAGTTTGGCAAAGTGATAACGTCAGAGGTGTGCTTGTGGAGCAGAGCCCATCCATTGGTATGGTCGTTGATGAGATTCTGTAATTTCTGGTGGGATTCTACAGTGAACTCATGAGGGTTGGGAGGAAGTGTGGAATAGTGGAGGCCAACAGGTGGGAGAACAGTGAAGGTCGCTTTTTCATAGCAATGGGATTGGTAATGGAGGTTTTCAAGGTCAGGGAATTGATTGGGACTCACAAAAAAGCTCTTAGAAGTAACACACCTGACCAGATCTACTACCCTACCCTACCCTTATATGTTGATGTTTCTACTGGCAATATTTTCAGAGCTATAGAGCCAAAAAAGGCTTACTCTGTTTCTTGCACAATGATTAATTTCATACTGGTCAGTGACATACATATTGCATTTTTGGTTGCAGCAGACCAAGCATGAGCACTTGCAGACCTTGGATTATTCTAAAGATAAGTCACTACAGTAAATTTGTTTTTATTTATTTATTTTGAATTGGCTAACAGGTATTTTTACTAGTTCTTGTTTTCTTTATATTTAGCGAATGGACAGAGCCTTTTTCCAGCACACTGTCTCCTGTGGTGCATTTGTTCAGCAGTCCTGAAACAACAGAAATCAACATATATACAAACACTTTAACGACATACTCTGATCATCTTCTAGAGAAGACTCAAGTGCTACTGTTGAAAGTAGAGCTGAATGATGCCGACTTGACAGCACCCATCTTCTGTAACATCCTGGTCAAGCTGCAATGGCTATGACTGGGATCCTTCCCCACTGATGAAGTTCATATCAAACTCAAAACACCTTGTGCCTTATACAGTCCCATGATGATGCAATGTATGGTGTCCCTGTGGAATTCAAAGAGTGTTAAAGTCATACAGTTGAAGAAAGAACACAATTATGGACCAGTACTTGCCAAAGTAAGTCATCCACACATCTTTAGTACACATAGTATGAACTAAAAATTAATTATTATGTGTTTCAATTGGCTATTTCTCACAAGCATGTAGCTCTGGATTACCTCAGGATGCAAGCACTTGTTGAGGAGATGATGAACACATTGATCTCTGATAGATTTTTCCTTCACAAATAAGGAGCAAACATGAGTACATGGTGCAGCTTGTTACTATAAAAACTAGACATACTTCCAGGGCATTGAGCAAGTCTTTGGACATTCAATTTTGAATCCTATTGTCTTTTCTTGTGGTACACACATAGTTACCTGTCTCATATATGAGTTCTACCTTCATCAAAGACTTTGATGGTACATCTAGTGTAACCAAATTTCACAGGAGACCAAAGCGAGGTGTCTGCAATCCTGAGAAAAGCAAATATATCACTGCTCGGTTTTAAAAAATCCACTCATGTTTCAGCTGAAAATTGCTTCTCTCCTTGATAGTATTTCTTTCTTATTCTATTTTGTTCTTCACATTGCTCTTAATGTCAACACTTTGTCAGATAAAGTTCTAATAACATCTTAATCTTCACTACAAAGGGACTAGAGCTTCATTGGTGCTTCACAAATTCAGTAATTGGGCCATGAACACAATGCAACCATGCTTATATAATCAGTTGGTAATAATGTACAATCAAGCTTGTTTCTTCATTTTTGGTAGGTAGTGAATGAAAGTCAAAGCTTCATAAAACATAGGTGTCAGACATCTGAGTACCTGGAAATGGTATGACCATGAGTATGCGTAAAGATAATTCATTAGCCCTATCTGCACAAGTGATGATCTGAAGCTGTTTCTGCAGTGATAAGTAAACAAATCACAATAATTGATCATGATCACGAACCTTGTTTCTAAGACACCAAACAGTACATTGTCAATGAGATGAAAACAAGCAGCTTTGGTCCTCTGTAACCAAGTCTTGCGGTTCACTCTGGTGAGAACTCTGATGAAAGACCTTAACATCGTTTGAGATGAGGGGAACAAGCAGAGTATGAGTAAATGATATGAAACTTGGTGATAGTATCTTGTTGGCATCCTGAACGATGGATTGAATGTTCCAAAGAGCCTTGTGCTCAGTCAACAGTCTGAGTGGCCAAGATGTGGAACCAATTTGTTAGACTCCAGGTTTCTTTTGGACTCTGTCTCCACAGACACTTTGCACAGGTGCTCCAGTGCCAGTTCCTTAAGATAGTCTTTGCTAGTTGTCATTTGATTAGTCATGTCTGTGTAGTGTAAATCCTTCATCAATGGTCTCATCACTGTGAATCCAAACATGTCATCAAAGGTTTGTTGTTCATATGTTCATACTATGTCTAGATTATTTTTAACTTTTATATCAGTGCAAATGTGCCAGAGCAATCAGGACCTCAAGTAGGGAGCATTTCATCTTTGTGTCTACTACATGACATAGAATAGTGGATGGAAAATATTTGTATCTTTACAAGGACTGTTTTAGCAGTGACATGTCAGTAGTAACCAAATTTGGCACCACTATTATCACATAATGCAGTACAAATGTTCGGCAAATGACCGGCCAGCCAACATGGGCCGATGGACTGAAAATGTCGGCAAACAACTGGTTGGCCAATGCAACTGGAGCTCAGCATGTTGCAGACTGGCCAATTTGTCTATAGATGCCTGCAGTGGACAGTTGACCGATCAGCCAACAACTAAAAGTTCGGCATGTTGCCGATTGGCCAATTGACTAGGGAAAGTCCATCCCAAAGTTTGCCGATGGGCCAAAACAAAAACTCGGCATGTTTGCCGACTGGCCCATGGGCTGTGAATGCCTGCATTCCACAACTGACCAATCGGCCAACAACCAAAAATTACACCCGCTATGCACAGCTGTCCATATTCAATACTAAATTTTGTGCACATAAAATATATATATATGTTGCGCACATCCATGGTTTTGGGCATCCATCACAAGAGTCCTCATGAAAGAGGATACATATCAATGGAAATTACTTCAAAGATTTGTGTTCTCTCTCTTATTCATCTATAAATATGTGATAGTATTCTGAATTCCGGATTCTATACAATCCTGCATATGTCAAAATGCACAATATTATACTCCATAAAACAATATATCCATGATGCAGAGTCACATTTTCAATTATCTACTTCTATGTATATGTGTTACATACCCAATTAATGAATTATATCATTCATCATATACTAGTTCAGCATACAATACAACAAATGTCATTAGACATGTGTGTACTATGCTACTAGCTGTGATCAAAGGGTGGCAAGTGATTCCATTAAACCATTGGTCTCCCTCGATCACAAATCTCCCTCATCCTCAACTCCTCTCATTGCTGGTGTATACAGTGACAAATTCACTCAACCCAAATCTCCTTCTCAAGCTCACCATTGTTAGTGTGTACACTGGCGAGAGTGTCAATCACAAATTGCTCTCCAGGCCCAAGAGTTACTACCCATCTGAATTTGTGGAGCCAAGGATTCATTTTGTTTACATAAGATTTTAAGGTTGTCTCCAAACCTATACAAAACCAAGTACTTAAGTAACTTCTGCCTAGTTCAAAAACCAATCCAAGAAGTAGGTCCTTGACAACAGGAGTCTGCAAGTAGGTTTTTGCAAAAGTAAGCTCTAACCATCTCACCTCCTGGCATCATTCCTTGTCATAAGAAGCAAATTCATCTTCATATAAGGATTCAAACGCTTAATGATGCAACTCTGCAAGAAGGCAGCAGTGGGAAATGATTCAATGAGAGAATTTGAGTACTCAGTAATGATACCTCCAATCAACTGTCTTATACCATTAGAGATGTACCAAACATTTCTAACCATTTTCTAAGCTCTGGCATTTATCTCATGGTGGTGGCCCCTTGGCCCCATCCTATCCCCTCCTCTGGACATATCAATTTGGAGTGACATCCAGGATACATCCAATTGACTCTTCTATACCATTATACATCTATCAAACATATTCCAACCATTTGCTAAGCACTGGCTATTTATTTCATAGTGCCCATCTTTACTAGTCTATCAATTTAACAAATGACTTTGAGGAGATAAAGACAGTATATATGTAAGTTTCTAAGGACAGGAAATTGATTTGGAATGGTCCTGAAAGCCTCAATAATTTATTTGAACCCATAACATAGTCTATCCTCTCACCACTTTTTTTCTTTGTAACAATATTTCCTAACCACCAAAATCTTACCACACCTTGAACCTTCATATACATCTAACAAATGAACTGACACCATTGACCAACCTATATTGTTTTGCATTTTAGTTTTGAATTTCCATTGAAGTTTATAGTTCCTGGACACCATCCTTACTATGTTTAAAAGAGTGCTTTGTGGATCCATCTTGTATATGGTCACTTGTGGCTCTATTGTGATCCTGAGTGACTTGTTGCAGAAACTAAGAACCTGTATTCAGTGCCTTTACTTCATGCGGTCTGTTCACAGATCTACAACTGCATCTCACATTGTGTCTGCGATGCCCCCAAGTTTCATGAGGTTCAACTAGGCCTGGCTACCTCATCTTTCGCTGGAACCACCACTGTCTCTGTCCCCTCCAAGAACCGATGGCAGAGAAACATCGACCGTTGTCAAGGTGATCTTCCTCACACTTGATGTGAACAAAAGATCGCAGGTCCGGATCAACCGCAATCCATGTGTTTCGAGAATACATATCGTCTCGAGGTTTAACAGCCTCATAAATGTTGTGCCCCCTGTCCATGGGAGAGTGGCAAATCTATTTTGCAAACAGGTCTCCTGATCTTGTTGAGGAATTCAATAAAATCTGCTTCACCCATCCGCTCTGAGAAATCCCTTCAACACCAGCTATATGTGTTGGTGTGTTCAGTCCTCTTTTTTTGGCCCCTATTACAGCCTAGCTCCATCTGATGCTTCCCTCCCTATAGAAGACTGTTTCCCTGCATTGTCATATGCTTGCTATATCATAGACAGGACATCCAAGGAATGTGGGTCAAGGAGCACGTTGGGGTCCTCAGCCTCTGATAGGGCCTTCTTGGAAACCTGAAGGGTGCCGGAAAAGACAAAGTGTTGGAGAATATGTCTGGCCAAGTCCAGTGGAACCAGGTGACCAAACATGTGGTCTCCCAAATCATCAGAAAGAAACTGACTGTCTGCTAACTCGTGCTGGATAGCTTTATCCAGATTTATTACTCAATGAACAACCAATGATGCTTTGTTAGCTTAAATCAAGCATGTCCTCACATTCAATTCTCCATTATGTTTACAGTCCATCACCAGTTTTGAGTTCCTGATGTGGATCACCAAAAGCATGGTCATCCATGGGTTCAATTTCAGAGATGCACTCTGGAGCATCACCTTCAATGAGAAAGCTGTCAACTAGATGTTCCAACATCTATCATTGTCACTTCCTGACCAAAGAATTAGATGGAGCCATGGTGTTGTCTGCTCAACATCATGGTGATTCCAAATCCCTTCTCTTGAATAGTTCACCTTCTAAACTATTACACAGTACACTGGAGGAAGACTTCTCTTTCTAGTGAATCACACATGACAAAGGCACACATGACGAAGGAAACCTTTGTTATTGTCTGAATATGCTGCCATCATCAAATACTGTATTAATCTTCTACACAAGGATGATAGCACTGCCACTTGGCTCTGTTCTTACATTGACAACACCCTCTCCATCACCACACACAAATGAAAAGGCCACTAGTGATGGCTTGTCGAATCTTCTTGGATGCTGGAGGAAGTATTTCTTTTTTTGCTTTTTGACCTCTAGGCAACAGATTTCACTCCAGACAGCCCCAGTAACCATAGACTTGCGCCCCCTTTACTTGATAGTGTCGCTTACAGAAATCATAAAATGATTATGCATACCTTGACCAGTAAGACCAAAGCTTTCTAGACTGCTCCCTTTACTGCCGGAGATTTCACCTTGTCCTTGTTGAAAGGATCTTTCCAGGCCAAAGGGTTCTTCTCAACCATATGAATAATCTTTTGTACTGCCTGCTGATCCTCTTGCATGTCTTGATAACCAATCCAAGCAGTGAAACATTGGATATCGAAATCCTCTGGGTCCTCAATGGCAGATGTCGGAATTTGATCTGTGAATGTAAACTCTACTGCATGATCCCCCCTGCTGGCATCATTCCTCATCATAGGAAGTGAGTTTATCTTCAAATAAGAATTGAGGTGCTTAGCGATGCAGCTTTGCAAGAAGGCAGCAGTGGGTACTGATTTGATGAGGGCATCCTGGTACTCAGTGATTATGTTGTACTCAAGAACAGCTGCTCTTGTGATATGCTGGAATTCTCATGAGCGTGAGTTGCTAAGAATTCCAGTCCAGTTCCAAGAACTGTGAAGAAGGAGATATCCTCCTTGTAAAACCAAATTTGACTTTTTTTTGAAAGGAATGGGATTCATGGGTTTGCAAGCTGCCATCATAGCTTTGATCAAGTTGGCGCAATGAGCCTCCAGAGATGGGACCTCGCACTCACCCCGAGATCTTTTCGATCTCCGATAACTGGAGGACAGCTGGAGGACGACGGAGAGCCTCGGTGTAGTGAACTCGGTGTGTACTTGAACTCGGTGTGTACTCAACTCGGTGCAGCTTGATGGATGGAATGGAGTTAAGTCGGTGCGGATGCAGTTAAGTCGGTGCTTCACGGTGAGAAGTTCAAAGTGCTTCGTCACGGTTACTCAGTGGGGTCACTGGGTGCGTGTTGAATAACATTTGAATGCCGAATGGGCAGAGGCCCTGAGTACAATCACAATTACAACAACTGTAGGTAGTACAAAGGCTAGTACATCAACGAATACCGTATGATTTCTTCCGTGCTTCCTTACGCTGGCCTTCAAATGCAGGGAGGAGACGCTGTCTTTTTGGGGGAGATGGCCCGGGTTGATCGGATGTGGATGGCGGATTATTTTCTTTGTTTTCGTCCGTGTTCTTGGCTTCTAACTTATGAACTTGAATGGGTTTGGGTTGATACTGTCCAGACAGTTGTTCCTGAATACTTGGACTGATGTGTCGAATGAGCAGAGTGTCGTCGATGTGCAGTGTCATCGCATGTCGGAGCGCTTGAACCATCGAGTCTTCGATAGACAGAATTGTTTGCATGGCGACGACACATTTGTTTGCGAGAGCATCAAGGTTCGGAAGGTGAGCAGCCAGCACTGGGCCGGGCAGTAGTTGAGTGGAAGGAAGTGGAGTGAGTGGAGAGCTGCCGACGAGTACTGATGGAGGGGTTGAGGAGATCGATTGGAGGTTGCTCTCAAGTTGCGGTGAGTTGCCGTTTGATTCGATTGCAAGCAGACAGAGGTGTTGCACAATGTCATCACCTTCAATGGCTACATCGTGCCACTCCGAGTCAACACTGCCAGACATGTCGTCGGTAGTCTCTTCGATGGCCATGACCGGCATGACGGACTCCAGTTCGAGAGCAGGGAGAAGGTTGCTCAGGCTGTTGTCCAACGAGGTTTCTGAGATGGCCATAGACTCCAGTTCGAGTGCAGGAAGACAATTGCCGTTGTCGAGGATGACGAGCTCTGAGACATGAGAGTTGGAGTTTGACTCGGACTCGTTTCCTTCCAAACCCTCGGATTCGTCAGGAATATGGTCGGGATCCTCAGACAGGCAGAGATCAGCAACCCAGTCTTCAGTAGACCACTCGTCAATGGTTTCCACCGCAGCAATTTCATGCGCAGATGGGATTAGTGACTGGTTGGCCAAAGTCGAGTCGTCAGAGCTGTCGGTGTCTGGAGAGTCTGCATTGGGTCTGAGTCGTCGCTGTGGCAATGTCCTTCCGTGTCGCATTTGAAGAAAATAGTCTGCTTTGGCCTTTCGTGCGTGTAGTTCTTCAAAAAAAAACGGTATAACCTTCGCAATGAGGGTGAAAACCCAGACATCGATCCGTGGAAGTCGTCCGGAGTGTTGATAGGCAGTAAAAAATCGCCTTTTGATGCGCCCGTTGAACGACTCGAGATGGTTTGTTGTGCGTGGGATTTTGTCAACATTCACAGACAGTCGTTTTGCAGCCTCGATCGGACCAGCAGGCGACCACGCAAACCAGAAATCTTTCAACCGAAGGTAGTTCTGGAAGTAGGAAAGGAAACCAAGAGCGCCTTGAGCTTGTTGCTTGGTCAATCGATCGCCCGTGCGACTAAAAGACTGATAACGAGCAAGCAGTCGATTGTATAGACTGATGGCATCTTCAAAAGATGTGACGTCCTTGAGTAGCTGAATAAGAAAGCTTGCCAGCTGTCGTCGGAGGCCTTCTCGAGCATCACCACGGGGCACAACACGGAGCTTCCGATTGATAGCATTTCGCCATGCTTGCATTGTGTGGAACCGACAGAGGAGGAGCAGAGCATCAGGAAACACCTCGGACAGCGCGTTTCGTTCTCGTGTATCATTATCAGTGATGACAATCTTGATGTCAAAACTTTCGCCAGCGTTGTTTTTGCCCATCGCATCCTTCCATTGCTGGAGTAAGCCTTTGAGAGTCTTGGTGTCATAGTCGGCATGTGCAGCTACCATTGTCTTGCGGGCTGTAAAATGGAAAAAAAACAATTGGAATCCCTGTATTCTCCTCGTTGATGGCCATTCCGATGAAGAGAAGTGATCGTGCGGAATTGATTCCAAAGGTGCCGTCCAGAAGGAGCAACTTCTTATGAGCGTAACGCCAAGCCATGTCACGTTGCTCGGGAGTGGCGATGATAATTGCGAACCGATCGTTGTCGCCATCACCACAAGGCTGGTAGTAAAGGCACGACTTGGTAAGAATTGGAAGGGGAGGACGTGGATCTATTGGACGGAACCACTTGTCAAGATTCTCTTGTGCGGCGGATCTTTGTGAGATTCCCAGGGTGGTGAAATGGGAGCGATACAACGAAGAGGTTTCATTGTCACTGAGGATGTACCGGTAGTGATTGTCACCCGCTGCATCTCCAAATTTCTGCTTTGCAGAATCGCGACAACGCTGCTGAAGCTGAACCGGAGGGACATGCAGTGTCAAAAGCTCGAGAGCATAACTTCGGATATCTGGATGGAGTGAAATGCGTGGGTTCCGTATCATCTCAACTTCGGCATCGCAAGCAGCTGTGTGGTCGAAGATTCCCGAGATCTCATCAATGCAGAGCAATTTTCGCTCTAATTGGCTATCGGTTAGCAGGCCCGGTGATCAAAATAAATAGTGAAACACATACGGATCTTGTTGTCATTGCCATGATGGGTAGTGATGAGTTTGATCCATGAAATGCATCCGACGTCCATCCATCCGATTTCCCGCTGCTTTGTGGGGTTTGAGTTGGCAGAGTGATCAGTTCCACAAAGGCACTGATAGATCCTTGTACAACGGATGTAGGCTTGCTTAGTCTTCTTTCCATGGACTGGTTTGCTATCTGTGAACCGGATAGAGTACTTGCTGCGAACATCACGGGGAATCTCGTCCGGTATGTGTACCCCAAGCTCATTTAGAAGTGTGAATGCGGAGTCTATATGCAGTCGTCAGGGACAACATCCAGGCACATTAATCTGAATAGAGATCGCTTACACTGTTCCTGGACAGAATGATCAAACCGGCGTACATCTGCGCCCACAGTATCCAAATGGAGTTGAAGTACGTCAATTGTCGGCTGTGAGAGAAGTAGCTTCGCGATCGGGTAAGACTGCTTTGCATTGGCCTTTCGGAGAGCCGGAACATCATCCAAGGTCAAGAATTGCGACCACGGACTTTCCATTACTGAGGACATTACTGAGGAGTGGAGTAGTTGTAGCTAAGAGATAACGTGGCTAAGGAGTCCCAATCCCCAACCCCAACCCCACTCGATCATCCCCAACCCCACTCGATCATCCCCTCTCCCTGAAATCCAAGCTCCGCCCGAAAGATCTCGGGGTGAGTTCCTATTCCCCAGAGATGCCCTGTGAGCCTTTCTTCCCTTTCTTTCCCCTCTTCCTGTGAAGCCTTTTTGCTGTGAGTTGGTTGAAGCTTCACACCAGGATCATCTTTGCCATTCCTATCTTTGGCTTCGTCATCATCAGTAGCCACTTGAGCAGGTAGAAGGGAATAAATTTCCTTTGTACTTCCAGCCCGTTAAGTATGTAGGGATGCATAAGTAGCCAACTCCGTCTCCAGGAGTAAACAAGCTCTCTAGTTCTTCAAAACTATTTGCAGAAGCTATGAATAGATCCATCAATAAAATATAAGGTATACAAGATGTTAACTTACTCATCTCCAGCTGGGAATTTGTCAATAATACAATCATATCTCCCTATAGCATCAATAGCAGCTGCATGGGTGATGGTGCTTGAGAGGACCTTGAAAAGGCAACCAGGTAGTCTACAAGGAGATCCATCCATCGTGATATCTAAAATTCATTCAAGGATTTGCATTTTGTGATTGATCAAATGTACTTAGCTCCATCAAAACTTGGGAAATTCTGCCAAAATGACCTGGTAGTAGCACCAGTGGACTTTGGGTAAGGACAGGCAGATCGTAGCTTGCGTTTGTGAAGTCAAGCATAACAAGTTTAAATTCAGTGATCCTACTTTGTGGATGCTATATTGCCAAGATCTCACTCAGGCAGTTCTTTAGTGATATCAAGGATCTTGTGAAGGATGGTGTCATGAATCAGATCTCAGGAGACCTAGATCTTTGTGGAGCTGTAGGAATAGCAGCTAAACAAAGATGTGCTGCTCTACAAAGTTGGCTGTATTCCGATCGACCTCTGTCATTCAATGAAAATACCCATCCTCATCTACTCTTGGCAATAATCCCTTTTGAGTGTCCTCAGCTGACATTAACACCCACCCATATTGGAAGCAAATCTATTCTGTTTTTCATTGAGGCTATCTTGATACAATGCAAATAGAGACCTCGTAGTCTTTGACCTCCCTTCATTGGGAAAGGTCGCTTCTATCAGGTCACCTGTATTGCTATTGAAGAAGGTCGCTTGATTGCCTTGAGTTATGGCCTCCAACAAGCAGGTTACTACAAGGATTTGATCAAGGAAGCTTTTCAAATTTCATCAACTACCCTCAAGATCAATCATGTCCCTTGGGCAGCAAATCCTGAGGGGGGCTGGGGGTGCACCACCTACTCGTGTTGCCTATCACACATGGCTCAACCTAGGTGCAACCTCTCCTCGATTGACACTGGGTCCAGCTGCTGTGGTTGCAAGGCAGCATTCAAGACAAGAAGTGGCTCTGCACTACTCTTTATCGGTCCAATTGGCTGACCCTCGACTGGTTGGTTCTGGATGTCAAATTAGTCGACTTTCACTTGGTCCTTCACAAAACTGTGTTACCAACAAGTTTGATTTGCCATTGCCCTCAGGATCTGTTCAGGATGGTGATCATTATATCAAAGAGACTTATCATTATGTCTGCGATGCTTATGATTGTTATAATCCTCTTCATCATTTGGCATTGATTGCAGCTATCTCTGCAGCTTCTCTGCTCCCTGACATTTTTCCTCCTAAAATTTTAATGTCCCATTCTCGTCCAGCTCATTTACTAACTCTGTTCGGAACATGGATTGGGTCTCACAGGCATATGGTGGTACTACTCTGGGCCACATTTTTATCAAGATGGTTACATTTTCATTATTTCCATGTATGACAAGGACTCCCCTGTCTTGAAGCGTTCAGACAAGAAAGCTTGGCTCAGCAAACATGGTAAGTCACTTTGTTTATTTGATTACATTTCTGATTGTATCTCCAGCTAGTAAAGCCAACAGTACCAAGACCAAAGTGGTAAGTACAGCATAATAGTTCAGATAAACTGTTACAGCTGGCCCGGATAGGGTCGGATGTAGACTTGGAGGTGAAGACGAAGACGAAGGATAGTCGAGCAGACGTAACGCCTGGCGAGACTCGAAGGCTAAGGGACTGAGAGTTCGACGAGGAGGATCTCACGAAGAGTCACTTCACTCGAAGACGAAGGGCACACCCGAAGAGGGCAGAGACTCAAAGGTACTGAGAGACAAGGGACTCGAGGGAATGCAAAGAACTCAGGTGATATTCCAAGTAGCTCTAGCTTAGGGTTTACAAAACGAGAAGGTAGTCTATATATACTATCGAGATGGAACGCAAAGGAATCGCGAAGAAGGAACGCGTCATCCGCAGTATGGATGATAAGGAAGCTGCGGAGGATCAGTAATACAATGACAGATGGATGACGAAGTAATGATGTCATCATGAGTCAGAAGATAGGGAAGACTCGGAATGAAGATAGGAAGAAACAGGGATTGGAGATAGGGAGAACTAGGATCATCAGCGATGTGGAACGAGATGCGAAATCGCCCGAGATCTATGATACAATGTGAATACAAGGTAAAGGCGATAAGCATAG
>JBBPPO010000216.1:0-13393 GCA_038092055.1 Leccinum glutinopallens
TCTTTTCGACGATCTTGAGGTAACGCACTTGAATGCCCGACACAGTAAAGTACGGGATCTCGAACTTGACCGTGAGCGGTGGTCGTGTGGGCGGCTCGGTGTCTGATGCAAGTCAAGAAGAGCGATACAGTTCGCTTCAGCTAGGACGGCGAGAAAGCTTCCGACGACGTACCGCTCTTAACACTCGGAAGACCAAAGTGAGCTCTCATGAGGTACTCACGGCCACCCCCCAGCTGCTTGATCTTCCACACGAACGCAGACTTGTCCGGAGCATACTGTACACTCCCCGTCGACGCCTGTTCAAAGCAAGTCACGATCGATGGGGGGCTCCGTATGCGCGCCGCACTCACCCTGAACTTGGGCGTATCCGCGTCGTCGGGAACAGGGACCCAAACTTCTACATTATTAGCTGTACTCCGCCTCTTGAACTGTGCCTTGCATTTCACGATATACTCCACTCTCGATCCCCTATGACTCTCCACGGAAGCTTCGACCCAGATGAGCGGCTTCACGGGAGTAGAAAGTCGGTAAGACATGAGCTCGAACTCGCCGTCGGGTGGTATAAAAGATATGGTGCGGTCATTCTCGAACCGGGATAGACGGACACATTGATGGAACTTGACGTCTTCCATCTCGATCGCTTTACCCCTTGATGCTGCGGATCGGATAAATCACGGGAGTTGGGGGATGTGAGATGGATGAAAGAAAGAAGAAGACGTACTGCGACCCGTGTTTTCGAACATGACCTTGTCGTTCAGTCCCAGCCTTAGTTCTGGCATGCCAGACAGATAACACTTCATTTTTACTGCGCCTAGAATCTCGGATCGTACGACATTTCCGTTGGAGTTCACCTAGAGGGGATGTAGTTTGACATGTCGTAAGTCGCATGGTAAGACACACGCACGAGCAAGTTGACACTCTCGACCACATCGAGAAATACCTCGTTTTTGCGGTATCGAATGCCCTCTGTTCGCCAGGAGACAGCGTTCGTCACTGCCATCGGTGGTCGAACCTGGATCTCGAGCTTGTGCGATTCTTGCGTGATATATCTATCATGTATCGTCAGCCATCGAGGGCTCGAGCATGATCATAAGGATACGCTGACTCTTGCAAGATCTTGCTCTCCGTCGTCTGCGGATACCCAAAGTCCATCATTTCGTCCATGAGCTCGTATATGATCACAAAATTGTCCCGTATCGACTCTTCCTCTAGCTCCTTGAAGTATTCCACGAGGACTTGCGTTAGCCGATGCAAGAATATGATGATCTCGGCAGCGTTGGAGTTTCGTTTCGACAATGCGAGGACTTTTTGATGAGAGCGCCATGAGTTAAAGGACGGAGAGCCTGTTAGAAAGACCACGTACGATATAGGTTCGAATGGCGGATATGCATGTAGTTGATGCCCTGGCTGGAGAAACAAGGCGTTACCTGTTGGCCCTCTTCCTCGATCTCGAGCACGAGCGGGAGGAAACGTTCGATGTAGGACGACGGAACATCGTCCTTGTAAGAACGTTGTATGAGTGCCTTTCCTTTGATGTCGAGGATGGCGATGAGAGATGCCATGATTGAAGGAATTGCCTTTCTCGGACTAAGCAGTTGACCGCGATGACCGTACTCACAACTCACACAAGCTGGGTCATGATAATTTGCCTGCTCCTCCTGGATCCTTCTCTGCTTCACTCTGAGACGGACTCGACGCGCTCGCACAGCCGGCAGCAAGCCACCCTCGCGGTGTTTCTCTACCGAAGAAACGACGTCGCGCACAAAGCTGTCCAACGGGAAATACCATGCGAATCGGAGTCCAGGTGACTCACGGTTCCTCCCAGAATTTGGTGCTGTCTCCCTTTCGTGCTTCCGCTTCCACTTTTCCCTATCCCAAAGAACCAGAGCGGTATCATCGTCGTTTCTCGCCCTTTCATTCCCATCGATCTCTTGTTGCCCTCCGATATCCTTATCACCACGCACGGCCTTGGCCTTGGCCATCTGCTTCAGATTATGGGTCCGACATCGACAGAGTCCGTCCCCGCAGGAGCAAGTGAAACGTTGCCGAGACGATCCGTGTGACTCAAAGCGATTGGGTACTTCTTGTACAAAGTCAAGACTGCAACCTTGCCAATGGGTCTTAATCTCTCGCTCGTGCCATCTCGGTACCCAACCCACAAATAGAATCACTCAGCAACCCACGTTGCAGCTGGTTTGAGATGCGTTGGCAAGCATCCATGGCAATCTCAGCAGGTAGTTGCGCGGCGCATCCTCCGTTTCTGGGGCCTTGTGCATCAACAAATGCAACGGCCCTTTTGACTCCTTTTTCGTCGCATTCCATGCAACAATAGAGACAGTGCGACCCGCCAAATCCCCACCGGCTGGAACAGCCCGTATCACCCACCATAAGACAACTGGTGTCTTCCTCAACGGCACATCGTCGATGTTGATGTTGAAACGCGTGCCAAGCTTCTCTGTGCCGGGTATCTTGTGAAGATTGAGGGCAGTGGTATCAGCTCTTTTTCGTCACCTTCCATGGCTGGCTCGATCGCTTTGTCCTCGGACCTCGGCATATCGCGATATGTGCATCCAGTCGTTTCTATTGACTGACGCAATGACCTGATTTTAGACGATTTCTTAGGTTCAAGAAAACAATCCTAGCACAAAGCAACTGCTTCGAGCCGTGCATTCCGATTTTACTTTTCACGAAATAGGGTATATGCGGCCCCATACCAATGGGAAACGAAGATCGATGCTAGATGCATGATCATCACGCACCGCCTTGGTGTGTCTGCATCTACTTGTTGCGGACTGTGGGTGACAACTTCTTGACGGTGGTATTTCTGCCTCTCTGTGCTGTGTCGGGAAATTGAATGTATTACCGACCCACGCTTTGGGTGGTAATAAAATCTGCACATCCTGCCAGGTGACTCGCTCCAATCCTTTCATCCTCGTCGTCTTTCGCTATTAATACTATCCAGACATTGTCATTAAATTTCACGCCATGTCGTCTGACGTACAGTCGGCCGTTCAGCTACTGCTCTTAAACAATGATATATCCCGTACGGCTCTTTGCTAATTATATTATTACCCATTGATTTAACATCATTACTGCCATGCAGTTGTAATGGTGACCGTCGTGGTCTATGATTATTGTGAGCATTATAGTGCACGCTTAACGCATGCATATGCTAAACTTTGGGACTGTTTCGTGGACAGTCCTCATGTTTCCCAGCGAGGTATACATGGTGTTTCTTCCCTTGCTGTCTATTCACTCAGTGTCTTCATAAGTTGAGCATATCTGGGTCAGGCAACACATATTGCAACGCAAATCATCCGTCCACTGATGGCACTGCAGAACAAGTCCTGGACATGGGTATCTTATTGTAAAATCTTCCGACACCTTGCTCTCAGAGTGGCTCATGGACAATACTCTGACTCGTACAGGTCCGTTATGTTGGTATCTATTATGCAATGTGAGTCATGATCACGCAAAGTACAATCTACCTTTAACGTGGTTTCAAGAACAAACTCGCTTCGTACGTTCAAGGCAATTAGTCAAGGCTTGCTATGTTTATTTCAAGTTGGCACTACGTTCGTGCCTGGACCTATCAAGGTTAATTTTTCCTTTTAATAAATGAATCGATTCCTACTAATGAGATTATGTTGTGGTGATAGACGTACGTGTTTCCATCCCATTGATTATTCCTGTTCACAATCAGTTAGGTGTAAGCATTGTTAATCTACGTCCTTGATGATTCTTGATCAGGATATTCTATCCATACCTCTGAAGGTATGGGTTTGGATTACTCGAATGATTGGGCAAACGTAGCATTCGTTTGTGCCTCCGAACGTGAGTTAGATGGTTATTGTATTATGTCATTGAGATAATTTAACTTTGATCAGTGTTAATGGTTCTGCGTGTTCATGCAATGTGGAATCGCTCAAAAGTCATACTTACCATCCTTCTCCTTTGCTACACGGTTAGGGTGGTTGAAGTTCTCGTCTTGACAGCTATCTTTGAAAATCCACAAATCGATGCCACAGGTATGACTCCACACAATCGGAATAATGAGTACACATGTGAACTTTACCCCCCTCTGTCTTTCATTTGTAGTTGGCACCAGCCAAGTGCTCGATTACTCGGTTTGCATTGAGGTGTTTCCTGTAATCGGGCCTTACGTGAAATATCTGGTCGTCTTGCCAATTCTCTTTGATGCCCTATTGTTGATCCTTGCTCTCATTCCGTTGGTGAAGGAATCAATCGCGATGTCCAAGGCGAAGGGGAAATGGGAGCCCAACCGATATATGTCCTTGATCGTCAAGGAGGGTATTGCTTATCTCTTTGTGTACGTTGTTCGTCATATCTTTGCTACTAGTGCGCGCGCAATCTATGATGGCACCGCTGATCAAATATTGCGCAACGACACAGGAATTTGCTCAACGCTATCACCGTTGCGATAGTAAACACGGATGGGAACCTGTTTCCCCCTCTCTGGTCTCTTATCCTCATCCTCTTTTACATCACCACCATGTTCCCTATGATCCCCCGATTTGTGATCGGTATGCGTGAGCTGTTTGACAAGGATAGCCGTGGTCGGTTGGAAGGGGTCGATAGTGCTTTTGGGATCTCTTCGCGTTCTGGGGACGTTGCTGGACGGGATCACTCTGTCTCTGGGATCGCGTTCGCGGGTGTGAATAGCTGTCCGGGCGAGGAGGGTGGTGAAGAAATCCAGCTCGAGGATAGAGGAAATAATGTGTAGGAGTTGTCCTGCCTGGTTGATCGTCAGGGGAAGAATGGAAAGACAGCATGTTTTCTTGTATTCGGTATTTATAGTTTGGCTTGGATTTTGTACGCCGAGGGTGCAGTGCGATATTATTACTATGGAGAGGTGGTTCGTGTTTGCGTGGATGTGGGTAAAATCGAATGCTGCGGATAACTAGTATCGTTCCTAAATATGAAGTCTTTACTGAAGGCACATCTTGAAGGTCATGGTTGGAATTATTGTACGCTCCAGAATACAGTACAAATACGGCCCGGTGATATCTTTCCTGCTGTCTCATTCTCCTCCTGTTGCGGGCCCTATCCTGTCGGTTTCGCGGCTCCATCCATATCCGTCTGCAATGCAGGCCCAAGTGGTTCTTGCACTTGCACGACCACGGTCCACACCGACCTACTGGAAGTAGTAGAGTTCATTCTCGACATCGACACAGAATTCGCATTCCCCCTTGTGAAGACAAGAGCCTGCGATCACCCTGAGCCCTTCTGAGGACGAAAACAACGAGGCCGATGATCTTATTCCCAGTTGTCGCTGGTGTTCGGAGATGGTCGTCAAGTACGCAGCGTCGGAGGCGGGGAACTCTAGCTCGTGCTCGCAAGTACAATGATGAGCTCAGACATCTGTCCTCTCTTGTTACTGAGTTCAGATCACTGCGAGGGCATTTCCCAGTAGGCATATAAGTGAGCCAGGGAAAGACGTCGCGCATGAAGCCCGGCGATGGAAAGCAACCATGCGAACCGGAAGATCAGCACGAAACGAGTCCAAGGGGTGTCAATTTCACAGTAGAAATCTGGGGAAGATTTGAGATGGATTCGAAGGATGTAATTTGACACGTCGCAAGTCGGATGTGGACGAGGTAAGACATACGCACGAGCAGGTTGACACTCGACCAGAGAAATACCTCGTTTTTGCGGTATCGGTAGTATAGCATGCCATTTGTTCGCCGGGAGACAGCGTTCGTCACTGCCATCGGCGGTCGAGCGTGGATCACGAGCTTGTGCCACTGTTGCGTAATATGTCTATCATGGGCGAACACGATGGATCGTTAGCCATCGAGAGCTCGATCGTGAGGATACGCCGACCCTTGCAAGATCTTGCTCTCCGTCGTCTGCGGGTACCAAAAGTCCATCATTTCGTTCATGAGCTCGTATATACTCACACCGTATCGACTCTTCCTCCAGCTCCTTGAAGTATTCCACGACGACTTGCGTTAGCCTATGCAAGAATATGATGATCTCGGCAGCGTTGGAGTTTCGTTTCGACAATGCGAGGGCTTTTTGATGAGAACGCCATGAGTGAACGGACGGAGAGGTTAACAAGACCACGTACGATATAGGTTCGAATGACGGATATGCATGAGTTGATACCCTGGCTGGAGAAACAAGGTGTTACCTGTTGACCCTCTTCCTCGATCTCGAGCACGAGCGGTAGGAAACGTTCGATGTAGGATGACGGAACATCGTCCTTGTAAGAACGTTGTATGAGTGCCTTTCCTTTGATGTCGAGGACAGTGGCGATGAGAGATGCCATTGAAGCCGGGATTGCCTTTCTCGGACTAAGCTGACCGCGACATCAACCGTACTCACAACTCACACCAGCTGGGTCATGATATAATTCGCCTGCTCCTCCTGGATCCTTCTCTGCTTCACTCTGAGACGGACTCAACGCGCTCGCACGGCCGACAGCAAGCCGCCCTGCGGTGTTTCTCTACCGAAGGAACGACGTCGCGCACAAAGCTGTCCAGTGTCAAACGGGAAATACCATGGGAATTGGAGTCCAGGTGACTCACGGTTTCTCCCTGATTTTGGTGCTGTCTCCCTTTCGTGCATCCGCTTCCGCCCACCCCAAAGAACCGGAGCGTACCGGTATCATCGTCGTTTCTCGTCACCAGACTCGCCTTTTCATTCCGATCGATCTCTTGTTGTCCTATGATATCCTTATCACCACGCACGGCCTTGGCCTTGGCCATCTGTTTCAGATACTGGGTCCGACGTCGACAGAGTCCGTTCACTCTTCTACAAACCCCACAGGAGGAAGTGAAACGTTACCGAGACGATGCGTGTGACTCAAAGCGGACTGCAACCTTGCCAGTGATCTCATGCGCCACTCTCGCTCGTGCCATCTCGGTACCCAACGCACAAACAGAACCACTCAGCAATCCAAGTTGCAGCTGGTTTGAGATGCGTTAGCAAGCATCCATGGCAATCTCAGCAGGTAGTTGTGTGGCGCATCCTCCGTTTCTGGGGCCTTGTGCATCAACAAATACAACGGCCTTTTTGACTCCTTTTTCGTCGCATTCCGTGCGGCAACAATCGAGACAGTGCGACCCGCCAAATCCCGCTGGAAGGAACAGCCCGCATCACCCACCATAAGAAAACTGGTGTCTACATCAACGGCACGGCGAACATCGTCGATGTTGATGTTGAACCGCGTGCCAAGCTTTTCTGTGCCTGATATCTTGCGAAGATTGAAGGCAGTGGTATCAACTCTTTTTCATCACCTTCCATAGCTGGCTCGATCGCTTCGTCCTCGGACCTGGGCATAACGCGGTATGTGCATCCAGTCATTTCTATTGACTGACGCAACAGCCTGATTCTAGATGATTTCTTAGGTTCAAGAAAACAATCCCAGCCCAAGGCAACTGCTTCGAGCCGTGCATTCCGATTTTACTTTTAGGAAATAGGGTATATGCAGCCCCATACCAATGGGAAACGAAGATCGATGGTAGATGCATGATCATCACGCACCGCCTTGGTGTGTCTGCATCTACTTGTTGCGGACTGTGGGTGACAACTTCTTGACGGTGGTATTTCTGCCTCTCTGTGCTGTGTCGGGAAATTGAATGTATTACCGACCCGCGCTTTGGGTGGTAATAAAAGCTGCAGATGATCCTGCCAGGTGACGCGGTCTAATCCTTGCATCCTCATCGTCTTTTGCTATTACTATTCAGATACTCCTATTCGCTTTCACGCCATGTCATCTGACCTGCAGTCGGCCGTTCAGCTAACGCTCTTAAACAATTATATATCCCGTATGGCTTTTTGCTGATTATATTATTACCCATTGATTTAACATCATTACTGCCATGCAGTCGCACTGGTGACCATCGTGGTCTATGATTATAGTGAGCATTAAAGTGCACACTTAACATATGTAACACTAAACTTTGGGACTGTTTCATTAACAGTCCTCATGTTTCCCAGCGAGGTATACATGGTGTTTCTTCCCTTGCTCTTTATCCACTCAATGTCTTCATAGGTTGAGCATATCTGGGTCAGGCAACACATATTGCAAAGCAATCATCCGCCCACTAATCGCACTGCAGAACAAGTCCTGGACATGGGTAACCATGTTGTATTTTATAGTGTGTAAATATTCCGATACCTTGCTCTCAGAGTGGCTCATGCACAATAATCTGACTCGCACAGGTCCGTTACATTGGTATCTCTTATGCAATGTGAGTCGCGATCATGGAAAGTACAGTATACCTTTAACGAGGTTTCAAGAATAAACTCGCTTCGTACGTTCAAGGCAATTATTCAGGGCTCACTATCATGACTATGTTTATTTCAAGTTGGCACTACGTTCGTGCCTGGACCTGTCAAGGTTAGTTTTTCCTTTTAACAAATGAATCGATTCCTAATGAGAATATGTGGTGGTCATAGACGTACGTGTTTCCATCCCATTGATTATCCCTGTTCACAATCAGTTAGGTGTAAGTATTGTTAATCTACGTCCTTGATGATTCTTGATCAGGATATCCTATCCATACCTCTGAAGGTGTGGGTTTGGATTACTCGGATAATTGGATATTTGCAGCATTCATTTGTGCCTCCTCATGTAAGTTAGAAGGTTATTGTATTATTTCATATAGATAATTTAACTTTGATCAGTGTTAATGGTTCTGCGTGTTCATGCAATGTGGAATCGCTCAAAAATCATTCTTACTGTCCTTCCGCTTTGCTACACGGTTAGGGTGGTTGGAGTTCTCGTCTTGGCAGCTATCTTTGAAAATCCGGAAATCGATGCCACAGGTATGACTCTACACAATCGGAATAATGCATACACATGCGAACTTGACCCTCTTCTGTCTTTCATTTGTAGTTGGAACCATCCAAGTGCTCGATTACTCGGTTTGCACTGAGGTGTTTGTAATCGGGCCTTACGAGAAATATGTGGTCATCTGGCCAATTTTCTTCGATGCCCTATTGTTGATCCTTGCTCTCATTCCGTTAGTGAAGCAATCAATCGCAATGTATAAGGCGATGGGGCGTTGGGATCCCAACCGATATATGTCCTTGATCGTTAAGGAGGGTGTTGGTTATTTCTTTGTGTACGTTATTCGTCATATCTTTGCAACTAGTGGTCCTTGCGCGCGCGCAATCTATGACGGCACCGCTAATCAAGTTTTGCGCAACAACACAGGAATTTGCTCAACACTTTCATCATCGCGATATCAAACACGGATGGGGACGCGTTGCCCCCTCTCTGGTTTCTTATCCTCGACCTCTTTTACATCACCACCATGTTCCCTATGATGCCCCGATTTGTGATCAGCATGCGTGAGCTTTACGACAAGGACAGCCGTGGTCGGTTGGAAGGGGTCGATAGTGCTTTTGGGATCTCTTCGCGTTCTGGGGACGTTGCTGGACGGGATCACTCTGTCTCTGGGATCGCGTTCGCGGGTGTCAGTAGCCGTCCAGGCGAGGAGGGAGGGGAGGAGATCCAGCTCGAGGATAGAGGAAATGATGGGTAGGAGTTGTCCTGGCAGTGTCTGGTTGATCGTCAGGGGAAGAATGGAAAGACAGGATGTTTTCTTGTGATCAGTATTTATAGTTTAGTTTGAATTTTGTACGCCGAGGATGCAGTGCGATACTATTACTATTGAGAGGTGGTTCGTGTTTGCGCGGATGTGGGTAAAATGGAATGCTGCGGATAACTAGTATCGTTCCTAAATATGAAGTCTTTACTGAAGGGACATCTTGAAGGTCATGGTTGGATGTATTGCACGCTCCACGGCCCGGTGATATCTTTCATACTGTCTCCTTCTCCTCCTGTCGCGGGCCCTATCCTGTCGGTTTCGCGGCTCCATTCATATCCGTCTCCGATGCAGGCCCAAGTGGTTCTTGCACGACCACGGTCCACACCGACCCACTGGAAGTAGAGTTCGTTTTCGACATCGACACAGAATTCGCATTGCCCCTTGTGAAGACAAGAGCCTGCGATCACCCTGAGCCCTTATGAGGACGAAACAACGAGGCCGATGATCGTATTCCCAGTTGCCGCGCAGGTACAATGATGAGCTCATACAGCTGACCTCTCTTGTTACTCAGTTCAGATCACCGCGCGAGCATTGTCCAGTAGGCGTATACGTGAGCCAGGGAACGACGTCGTGCATGAAGCCCGGGGATGAACAACAACCATGCGAACTGGAAGATCAGCACGAAACGAGTCCAAGGGGTGTAAATAGGGAACTTCACAGTAGAAGATTTGAGGTAGATTTGAAGGATGTAGTTTGACAGGTTGCAAGTCGGGTATGGACGAGGTAAGACACACGGAGAGGGGGCAACACGTCCCCATGCGCGTTTGCTATCAGGACGGTGATATTATTGAGAAAATTCCTGTGTTGTTGCGCAAAACTTGATCCGCAGTACCATCCTAGATTGCGAAGGACTCTTAGTAGAAATTATGATGAACAACGTACAAAAAGAAATAAACAATACCATCCTTGACGATCAAGGTCATATATCGGTTAGGCTCCCAGCACCCCGACGCTTCGTACATCGCGAGTGATTGCTTCACTAACGGAATGAGAGCGAGGATAAACAATAGGATATGGAAGAGAATTGGCCAGGTCTCCACATATTTCAGGTAAGGGCCGATTATAAAAAGCATCTCGGTGCAAACCGAGTAATCGAGCACTTGGCTGGTTTCAACTAAAAATTAAAGACAGAAGGGAATAAAGTTCACATGTGTACTCATTATCCCCACTGGGTGGAGTCATACCTGTGGCATCCATGTGTGGATTGTAAAATATAGCTGCAAGGACGAGTTGTTCAACAGCCCTAACCGTATAGCAAAGCAGAAGGATAGTAAGGATGACTTTTGAGTCCACATTGCATGAACACGCAGAACCATTAACATCCCAATGAAATAATACAATGTCCATCTAACTCACATGAGGAGGCACAAAGGAATGCTGCATATGCCCAATTACCCGAGTAAGCGAAACCATCACCTTTGGAGGTATAGACAAGGTATCCCGGTCAAGCATCATCAAGGACGTAAATTGACAATATTTGCTTACACGTAACTGATTGTAAACTATTAGGGATAATCAACGGAATAGAACCACGTACGTCTATCACCGCAACATAGTAGCATTCTCGTTAGATTCGTTCATTGAAAGGAAATACTAACCTTGACAGGTCCAGGAACGAACGTGCTGCCAACTTGAAATAAACATAGTCATTATAGTGAGCCTTGATTAAATGCTTTGAACGTACAAAGCGATGCAACCCTTGAAACCACGTTAAAGGTATACTGTACCTTCCATGATCGCAACTCACATTGCAATACAGATACCAGTATAACGAACCTGTGCGAGTCAGAGTATTAGTATTGTGCATCAGCCACTCTGAGAGCAAGGTGGTGTCGGAAGATATTACACACAACGAGATACAACACGGTTACCCATGTCCAGGACTTGCTCTGCAGTTACATCATTAAAGGGATGATTGGTTTGAAATGTGTATTGCCTGACCCAGATATGCTCAACCTATGATAACATTGAGTGAATAAACACTAAAAGGGAGGAAACACCATGTGTACCTCGCTTGGAAATATGAGGACTGTTGACGAAACAAGTTTAGTGTTACATATGTTAGGCGTGCACTTTAATGCTCACCATAATCATAGACCACGACGGTCATCATTACTGCATGGCAGTAATGATGTCAAATTAATAATGTGGTTCGCAAAGAGGAGTCATACGGGATATATAGTTGTTTAAGAGCGTTAGCTGAACGGCCGTGCAGGTCAGCTGATGACATGGCGTGAAAGCGAATGGCAGTGTCTGGATAGTATTTGGGTTAATAGCGAAGGACGACGAGGATGAAAGGATTAGACCTAGTCGCCTGACAGGATCATGCTTTTATTGCCACTCCAAGCATGGGTGGGTGATATTTTCCAATTTTCCGACACAGCGCAGAAACGTCAAGAAGTTGTCACCCACAGCCCGCGATAAGCAGAAGAGGCACACCGAGGCGGTGCGTGATGATCACGCATCTAGCATCGAACTTCGTTTCCCAATGGAATGGGGCTGCAAATACTCGATTTCCTACAAGTAAGCTCGCAAATCATAGTTCGAAGCAGTTGCCCTGGGCTAGGATTGATTTCTTGAACCAAATAAATTTTCTGAAATCACGTCGTTGCGTCAGTCAATAGCAACGACAAGATACAAATATTATGATATGCCCAGGTCCGAGGAGGAAGCGATCACGCCATCCATGGAAGGTGATGAAAAAGAGCTGATACTTCAACATTAATGTTCCATTTGCTTAGACTCGTCCAGCACGTGACTGAAGTTGAAAGAGACCACATCATCATGATCAAGACACCCACTCGATTTAACGCTGTCTCGATCGCTTCACCAGCTGATCTTTCCAATCCATTCCTCGTCCGTTCTCGTCCTCCTTCTCCAGTTGTTCCTCCCCCTTCCTCGAACACCGGCGTCATCAGAAAAGGAGGCGTCGAATCTCGTCTCGACGTCGTCTCTCACGACTACCATCCTACCCGTCCAGAACTAAAACGATCTCGCTCCACCCCTTCCACTCGCGAGCGCACTCTCTCCCACTCGTCTGATCGTTTCATCACTGCCCTCTTCCCTCTCTTCTGGTGCAAATACAGCGGCTACCAATGCTTCTGCCGCATCCCCAGGCCATACTGCCCGTCTCGCTAATGCTACCGGCGTTCCCCTCAACAAACGTGTCCTCGCTTACCACGAACCGCCACCTGCTTCCTCTTTCTCTAATTTCCTTTCCACCCAACGCAACCTCGCACGTCCCCTCTATGCTCGCGACGCACTCCCCTCCTCCAACGGCACCGCTTCCACAAAATCTAGACGCGTCCCCACCACCCCGGAACGCGTTCTCGACGCCCCAGGCATGGTTGACGACTTTTACCTCAACCTCGTCTCATGGAGTACACTTAACGTCGTGGGCGTCGCACTCGGATAAAGCACCTATCTCTAGGCAGCCGACACCGGTGTCGTTTCCCACCTTGGCGATGCACTGGACGATACCTACGTTGCCAGCGTAGATTTCAGCGCAGCCGGCGCCTACCTCGCCATCGGTCTCGGCACCGGTGCTATCGAGCTCTGGGACGTGGCCACATCCCAAAAACTGTGCACCATGGCCCCATCCTCTGACGCTACTAGTGGAGGCCAAGTCGCCAGTCTGAGCCCATTCAAACGGCTCGATCATCCATCATGATGTTCGGGTTCCCCGTCACGTGGTCGCGACCCTCCAGGGACACACCGGTGAGGTCCTTGCCAGTGGTGGTAACGACAACGTCGTCAACCTTTGGGACGGTCGTGGTGGCGACGTTGGTTCCGGCGCCGCCCGCGGTGCA
>JBBPPO010000217.1:0-13347 GCA_038092055.1 Leccinum glutinopallens
CGACAATGCATTGCAAGACACAACGGTATCGTGCAAGATGCCAAGATGGCACGGTAATTGCTAACTATCGTATATTCTGCAATACTTACATACGGTAATGAGTCGGAATGACCGTCTTTTTTTGCAATAAATCTACTCTATAGCCTGAATATGGTCCTCCCACAGAAGTGACAGAATCCATACACCCTCATAATCCATACCTCACGGGCCCTCCCGAAGGGTATGGGTTACAAGGGCTCAGCTGTACTATATGGAATGGGAAACACTAACTTATGCTCATCGTCAGTCCGAAGAAAGCTCTATGATATCACTGTTAGTCCTTTGCCGAAGATTACCCCGTACACGGACATAGCCCCCTCTACCTCCCTGACCATGACCGGTACCCCTTCCTCTGGATCGACGAGCAGCAGAAGACTCGGGCGCAGGCACTGATGGGTCAGGGGGTGATGGCGAACGCCGTATATAGTCTCTCTCGTTCCCCTCGTGATCTTTTCCCCTGAGAACCTCAAAATATTTCATCCCACGCACCTCCAGTGCAACAGAGTCCAGCTCCATCCAATAGCGTGAGAACCGCTGCATCAACTGTTCATTCACCCTAAATGTCATATGATTTCAGAATGATGTTATCACCGAAAATTTCTTTAAATAAAAACTCACAATTCCCATTGCATCCGATGCAACACGCCATCCTTCCACTCCTCCTCCAGCTCTTGTCCTTCCTGACCAAAAAATTGCCTCAGATCATCTTCGTACCTCTTGAGACCTTGTGTGACATCCTCGGAAAGTTGTTTGATCAATAGTTGTGTCCGTCTATCCTCCCGAAATGGCATGTTCTCCATAGCGCGATCCACCCGATTCACAACCCGTGGCAACTCCTGCCGACACACAGGACATTCGAACCGTGCTTGCCAGCTGTTCGTCCGTATCTTTTGAACCCACTGCGTTATGATGCACGCGGCACAGAATTGGTGTCCGCATGGTCCGTTCACTGACACTGCATAGATCCTGTGTACGCACTATTATCGTAGTCAACATAACAAAATATATCCATGACTCACATGATCTCGGTGCATCTGAAATTCACCACCGAAGGTAAAAAGATATCGCATCAGTGCTCAGCATCAAGATGGTCAACGAAACCAACCACTTACATCGGACACGTAAACTCAGATCGAAGCAGACGGTGCTTCGATAAAATACACATCATCTCACTCACCATTGTCATCCCAGACATGTATTGTTCTTCCCCAGCTTCAGATAATGCCTCCTCCTCCTCCTCCCTCCCCCTCTTTGTCATAAGCGCATTGTACCTCCTCTTCAGCAACACATAGTTCATCTTTGTCTTCTCCCTCTCCCTCTCCAACTCTGCACACTCCGCTTGCATATTCATGTGCTGCAGTTCAAGTTTTGCGTACGATACCTCCAAATCCTTCAATCGCATATCCAACTCACTGGACACGTTTCCACAGACATTGTATCGCAGATTTTCTTCTTCCATACGCCACCCACTCCTGACCTCCATGGTGGGACCTTCTTCCTTCTCCTCCCCTGTAGTCTCCCTCTCGACTCCTTCCATGTCCACATTGAAATTAACTCCATCGCCGTCAGACATTTTTGCTTAGTAAACAATAAGTCATTTACTCACTTCCGACCTGTTGCTGATACGCTTGTTCCAACAGATGTGCGCGTGTCCATTCCTGGAGTCTTGAAGCAGGATGCATTGACATGATGACAGAGGGAAATAGGTTGTGCACCAAAAAAATTGATGAAGGTAGAAATAAAAAAGTATCAAAGTCCGATCCACGTGTGCTTTACATGTACACCCCCGGTTCCATGGCACGGTGACAACTTTGCCTATTTTTACTTTCTAACACATCAATCCACTAATAGATATATAAATAGATCATAGTGGCACCCGGGAGCGCCAGTCCCTGACTCCGGAGCCGCCGTGTTATGATGGAAAGCTCCATGCCAAAAAAAAAGGTGCGAAAATAGAGGCCGTGCGCGTGTGATTTAGCGATCCACCCCCGCGATTTCGAGTTCATTGTTGAGTTCATCTGCGCGATTTGCATCAAGTCAGATGGAAATTTAACAGCATGTCCCCCTTCTAATGATCTCCCCTACGGGTGCTGTGATGCAGTCCTCCTCAGCAACGTTGACCAAGCTGGGAGTCTTAGTATGTCTTTCTGTCCCATTACTGCAAGTTCCTTTTCTTATATCAACCTTTCTTATATCAGATGTTGCTCTGGTTCGATCAGTTTTCTCTCCAAAGTCTACAATGCAGCTCCCTGCATATCTTTGCACCCCGCTTCTCTATGTTGAATTTCTCCAGGTTGTTGGAATGCCAGATGACTATACTGGAGGTGGCACTGGGGTTGGGCTGTACAAGTTACAGCGTGTAATCCCCTCTCAATCGCCTGTGATAGAATGTCATGCTGTTGTTCCGACCGATCTGAGTAATTCAGTTCTTGTTGAGATGACACAGCCTATGACATTACTATTCCCCTGGAGTATAGTTCCGAGGCATTCCGGTTCCGAGCTGGAAGTGAAGGAAAGGTGCCGGGGTACTCACCGCATGCAGAGAGAAATAGAAAGCATTATATAATATGCAGACCGATCAGAGTAATTCAGTTCTTGTTGAGATGACACAGCCTATGACTTTACTGACATACGTCTGTTCCCCTAGAGTGCAGTTCCGAGGAATTCCGCTTCCGAGCTAGAAGTGAAGGAAAGGTGCCGGGGTACTCACCACATGCGGAGTTGAGAAATAGAAAGCATCATACAATATGGAGACCAATCTGAGTAATTCAGTTCTTGTTGAGATGACTCAGCCTATGACTTTACCGACATATGTCTGTTCTCTATTCCCCTAGAGTGCAGTTCCGAGGCATTCCGCTTCCGAGCTAGAAGTGAAGGAAAGGTGCCGGGGTACGCACCACATGCAAAATAGAATGAAGCACATAATATGGAGACCAATCGGAGTATTTCAGTCCTTGTCGAGATGACACAGCCTCATTACTACACATGTCTGTTCACCGTTCCCCTAGAGCACAGTTCCGAATCATTCCGGTTCCGAACCGGAAGTGAAGGAAAGTTACTCACCGTGTGCAGAATTGAGAAATCGAAAGAAGCACATGATATGGAGAGTGAAAAGGAGGAAAATTGTGTATGTGTTGAAGTGAGTGAATGCAGCTTAGGCAGAGCACAGTGTGCTACTCCAAATAGGACCTTTGGGAACCGGTGCAAAAAGGGAATCTCGGGTAAGGGTGTACTACATATAGGAGAGCAGTTGTACTAGTACAACACAAAGATCCAATTGAGGCTAAAGGAGGCACTAAGCACTACAATAGGAGCTCTAAGCAGAGTGAATTATATTACCAACTAATTCAGTCTTTGTCGAGATGACGAAGCCTCATTACTACACATGTCTGCCATGATGACTATGTCATCGCTATCAGGTATGTCCAATTCTCTCTGTCTGCGTTTACCCAAAGAAGATGAGGAAGATGTATGCGATAAAGTTTTAGAGGCAATAGTGAAGGGAGTTGTAGACGAAACTCCCTTGGCCTGAACCCATCCAGATTGGACCAGGGAGTCTGCGACATCATGTCCGACAAGATATGCCACTGCATTGTATGCGCCTGTGTGCGTATCGCTTTGAAGATAATTCTTCACCTTACTCCAGCGTTCTTGTATGACCAGGTCATCGACAGGAATGGCATCCTTCTTCCATATAGTGGATTTGAAGACCCTAATGGACAACGGGACTGCGAGACCAAAGCGAATCAGAACATTTAGAACGCTGATACCTTTTGATGCTAAGTCTTTGAATGAGCAATCATAATTCAATTGAATGAAACTACAAGCGTACACTCACTATGTTTGCTCAGGAAGTTAGTTACCTGGGTTTTAGTGTTGGTATCCGCGCTTCCGCCACGTTGTTCAGACAACGCTTTCTCCAATGGAGAGTCGGAGTCCATCATAGCGATTATGAAACCAGATACCATTGTAATGAAGGGATCTGGAAGAGTACTGCCTTTCTTGTTTACCTTTTCTATGAATGGCGAGGATCTAACCGCTTGATAGATATTCTGGATGGAAGAAGGCTGTGGAACTTCGCTAGGGTAAATCTTTGGAAGAAGTCCAGTGAATATGAGGGCGATGAATAAGGCGATTGCATGGAGGGGGTTGGATAATGGATCGTATTTTTGCGACACCCAGTCGTAAACAGATCTTTGGAATGTGTCGGAGGCATTATCGAAGTGCCATTCCGTCGGAAGTGAGTTTTTGTGCAATACTTTGTGGAAATTAGAGAGTCGGATGGTACAAGCCGACCAGCGGGAGCTTGGATCATCCAAGGCAATTTTCTGTGAAGTCCTCACTGCCATGATCTGCCGAGATTGAGAGACAGGAGCATTGCTTTTCGGTTGAGCTCTTGGATGCTCAGTTTCTCCCAAAGGCAGCCAGATGCCGTGTTGAATGGTGGAGGATGGACGACCGGGAGCTCCAGGAGCGTGATCTGGAACCCAAGGGATATGATTTATTCTTAGATCTTGTGCGATCTTCGTGACGATCACAGAGACGATTTCTTCTATGCAGTCTGCAGAATATTGATGTCGCAAATACATTTTGCGACATTCAGAGATGGCGATTCTGAATATCCTTTGGAACGATCCCTTTTGGATGAATGGAGGGCGGCGCTGTAGGCCAGAAGAGTTCTTGATGATGAGATCGATAAAGAATGATAGGGGCTTTCCTCCTTGAGCGGGTCTGCTTAATTCAAAGGTCGCTGTGACGTTGTTCCGCCGAGGATCGATGGCTGTGATCAAATTCGCCAGAATGTCCTCTTGATAAGATAGTGGATACTGTGATTTCCGCCACTGTTCCAACGCCTTTTTTCTCTGAGATCCATGTGATCGATCTGCAGCCTGATTTGACCTCAGTATTTGTTCTGTCTCCACCGACACTGACTTTGTGACCAGATCAAGCACGTCTCGGATGTACGACATGAATGCGACCCGGATAGTGTACAGAGCAACTTTGTCGATAGGATTGGCCTCGTTTGCATATACATCGTCGGGAAGATGTTGCAATGCATGCTCTATGGTGATCCTCGACTCAAATTCCTATGGATAAAACTTGAATGAGGACATATTCACTACAACAAAAGAAGAGGAAATGCGCAGATAGATGATGCGTTGCAAATTGTGCACAAAAACACACACAAAAAGAAGCGGTGGACCTATAACATAAATATTTCTCTCACCTGTGCATGACCATCGCCATAAGTCAATTGTTGACACCTGCGAGAGCAAATTATAGGGGCCTTTGTATTCTTGTCCAGAGGCCAATGCTCTGTAAGGACAACAACTTTCTTCCATATGATATCGTTGAAACTCAAGAACGCCGTATTGATCACGGGGAATCCATCGTTGATGATACCGAGGGATAGGAACGCTCGATCCATGAGAGTGCGAGTCAGGACTCTACCTGACCCTGTGTGGGCGTAGTTTAGCGTGCGTTCCATCATGGACATGAATTCCACGTCGTGAGGAGCGATATCGCCTCCAGGTACCAGTCTTGTCCGACGCTCGTCCCACATCATCTTTATGAGAGATGTGACCGGGAATGTCGTCCAATTGAGTATATTTGGTATCACCTGAAACATAGAGAATGAGATGCATTTATCTACTTATTAGAACAACCTACCTCCTTGATGAATGGTTGCAGGCACGTAAGCAACGGTGATGTGACTCGGGGGTGTCTCATGAACTTGCATATACGTCTTATTATATGTTTGTAGATGGTTCTGAGAAATGTATATCTCAGATATGAACTCAGTGGGGATGTTTAAGATCAACTTACGCTCCGTTTCGATGCTCCGGTGAGAGGCGGTATACGTCAATCATATATGTCTGTTCCAAGCGAGTAGCTTGAGGCTGATCTTCACTAGAGAGGGCACGTGCATGTCGTTCATGAGGGAGAGCATTTTGACACTCGGATTTGCGCGAGAGAAAGCGCCTCTTGAGTGGTTCCGATTCCGCAGCCGTTCCGGCGAATACGGAAGTGACCATTCCGAGCTGGACTAGATGAAAGCGAGCACTGTCCCTGACTCTATGGGATACGGCATTGTATATCTGACAATGAGTTCCACGGATAACAGGTGCGCCCCTAGCTATGTCATCTTCTAGGGGCCACTCCCCATCATCGGCGTCAGCAGGGGGCGTGAGCACTCCGTTAGCCTCTTGTATAACCCAGTCAAAGGGGGAGATCGTTCTCTTCGCCTGAACATTACCATAGGTCTTGGTAAAGGCTAGGGGATATGTGTCGTAGGTGACTCTTCCATCCTCTGAGTCTGGGAAAAGTACATCGACCTTTTTAAGATCTACGAGAGCTCCCGAGGTTACTGTCGAGTTCGGGGAGGGGTAGAGGCGATGGATTCGGAATCCTTCGGCATCATAGACAGGTAGTATCCTGTTATTATCGTCACGTCTGGGGAAGGTACGGATGTCAATCTGAGCTCTGTCTTGATCTGTGACTGGAAGATCGTAGATCACGGGGTGTCGGGCAGCCAGAGCATTGTCCTCAAGGACTGTCCAGCGGCTGACTTTATAGAATCTAGAATTGCAGTTGAGTGGGAGGGAAAGGAATAAGAATATGTAATACATACAGTATGTGATGAGCGATAGATATAACCATGATCCGAATGTGTTGCAGGTCCCGGTCTTTGTTCCAGTTGGCTCGTTCGAGATGTGGAGCACGGTCTGTTTCTAACTTTTGATTTTGTCCATAACGCATCGTGAGGGATATTGGGACATTTTCTAAGATGAAGCCGTCGTCCTTCCATACATCTGGGGCACCTCGGACCCAAGAATCCCATTCTTCTCTTAGGGTATTTCCAAGTCGTCGGGCCTCAGGTAGGGTTACCTGCATGACACGGTTAACCTCGCCTAATCTCCCACTTTTTCTATCTGTCAGTAGATATATAATATATATGAATCGTAAAATGCTTACAGGATGTCTGTTTCTCGTCGGACGTTATCTCGGGTTGGGGGTTCAGGGTATTTTTGCTCGCAATAAATATCACGGAAATGGTTCTTTGATAAACAGTGGGCGAAGAACATGACAGTCATGTAAGCGTGGGGAGCAGTAAGGCACGTGGATGGGGCTTGAAGAGCTGTCATGTCAGGTTGCGTGTTTGGTAGGTTGACGAGAGAACGGGGGACAAAGCACAACCATATTTCTTCCTGAGCACGAGTTCCGATGTACATCATGCGACCTGTGGTTGAGAAGGGGAGGGAAACTTTTGAGTCTGGCCATAGCTTGAACATTTTGGAAAAGGTGATATCGATGTGCCAAGAATGATCGGTGATGACAGCGCTGTGCGGGAGGGCTGCGTCAATCCCAATCCTGTTACTTAGATACAGAATGTGGTCCAGAAAATCTTCTTCGAACCGAATGAGGATGTTGTCTTGGGAAGTGTCTATTTTGTAATCAGAATCTATAGTGACGCTACTGCGACTTTTAAGGATATTGATGGCAGCGCGGGCGTTGTTATTGATGAAGTTGGTTCTGTGAGTAGACAAAAACACGGGTTTGCGACCCGTGAGATAAAACTGTTCCGTATGGCGTCTCTGTGGACGCGTTTCTCTCTGGATGGCTGTCAACACTTCGGATTGGTGAACGGGGTCGTCGGCGACATGTAGTTCTGGGACCTCAGAGATATTAAACGGGGCTTCCTGTTGCGCATCAAGCCTGTCTTCCAGGGTAGCTGGGAGATTTTCGGGTCCGGAGTTCCTAATGAAGGGTGCTTCCCTATGAATGTTCCGAGACTAAGCAAAATTTTTGAACTTACTCTGCCTGCTGGTTATCGAAGGTTGTGTCCATCTTGTGGAGGGTGTGTATTGGAAGGGAATATTTTTTGGAAGGGGTAGAAATATTTGGAGTTCAAAGAAGAGTCGCCTCGTGAATATATATATATTCGGAATGGATAGCTTAGCCGACTCAAGCGGATTGAACAATACCGACGGAGGTATTCCATGGGCACAATTTAAAAAGAAAGGCACAAGGATGGGTGACACGCTTGGCTATTTCCTATTCCTTAGTAAATAATAGAGGTAGCTGTATAATACAAAACAAAGTAATACAGGAGAGGCACTGCGAAGACATGTACAGATGAAAACTATCAATCCGATCCGCGTGACAACAGACAAAACCAAGAGCAAAGGCGTAAGGCCTCTAACCAAATCGGGAATCATCAATCGCTCCATGGGAATTACTACCAAATTCATCATCCTCCGAGTCCGAGAGGACAAATTCTCCAGTGGCATCCTGGTCAAATAACTCATCATTTTCATCCCCTGCGTGGCTGTGCTGAAGAGGTGGGGAGGAAATGGCCGGTTGATGGTAGCGTGGGGAAGTGACTGGCTGATAGCGAGAGCGTTTCTTGTTGTGCGCCTGAGGAAAACGCTGGGCTGTAGTATGACATTAAAGTACTAGTATAAGGAAGATGAATCGATGCTAATGAAGCTTACGGCTTGTGGGGTCAGATGACGACATTGATCCGGACGGAGGACGCTTTGTAATCTTGGATGTACTGAGGGCTGGATGGCCGATTATTGCAGAAGATTCTTCTGTGGACATTTGTTTCCCCTTCTTTTGAGTAATGGTGGGAATGGAGGAGCCAGGAGCATCAAAAACATCAAAGGAGGTGGCAGGGGTGGGGGTGGAGGATACAGAAGGGTCTGTAAACCACGACATTACATCATGTATGAGAATCAATAACCGTTGATCTTGACATATTTCATACCACGGAATCCCCTAGGCTTGTGCATTTCTGATACTCCGCTAGTAACAAGGCCCGGGACTGTTAGGGAGTAAAAGAGTTAAATACGATGAATAAAGTATGAATAAATACGTACTCAGATCCATATTGTGAGCAACCTTTTCCACTTGGGATGTGTGTACTGGTGGTAGTGAGTGTGGTTAGAAGTGTGTTTCAATGCGCAAATTGGAGAATGAGTAGATCTGCGCAAACATACATATAAATGGCTTACCTGGGGAGGGAATCGGGGAATCCAACTGCATAAAGTCAAAATTGAAAGGTGTAGAGGACAAGGAGGTGGTTATTGGTGCAGTGGTGGCGGTAGAAGGACCTGGAGTGGAGGTGTCGGGAAGATTGTCCAATTTATTGTATGCTTGTACAGAGACCGTGGTATATATTTTATGATAATATTGATGTAAAGAATAACGCACCATCCAAGGCCTTGAGACGACGCTCGTTCCGAATCTCTTTCCGCTGGTTGCGGGTTTCCTTCTCTTGCTCCCAAGTGAAAAGGTATTCTATCTTCGGCTTAGGAGCCCTAGAATTAATTTTTTCTGTTTCCTGGGACGGTGATGAGGTGACGGATATCTGGAGCTTCTCATCCTCGGGAACCCCTCCGGCTCTGAACACATCTGATCTGGGGATATTGGGTTCACGGATGGCGTATGCATTAGCAATGAGAGTCTGGATGAAAAATTAGATCGGGACCCGCATGATGTATAGAAAAAATATACGTCAACAAGGTACTGGAGTGCATCCTCAACCTCCTTTTGGAGAGGATGTGCCTTTTTCTTGTCCGCATGTGGGGCCTTCCAAGCAAGCTCGCATTTATGAACCAAGGAAACAATTCGCTGGACCTTCTCCGTCTGTTCCTGAATAACAAGATTGCGCACGATCTGGGCCTGGTGTTCAGAGAAGTCAAATTTTTGAGTTGCCAGATGAGAATCGAATTTGATGTTGTCAGGCCAGGATAAAGTCCGGGATGAGAGTCGACGACCATCAGACAGAAGGACGTCTTCAGTTGGATGGCTTGGCTGACCCCTATCTCCCTTCAGGCAGACTGATACCGCTCTTTCCAAAATTGCACGGACATAAGCAAATCCACCCAAGGTGTCGTCCAAGAGTTCCTCGCGATACCGAGCAACCGCACAATACTCCGTGATAGCTGCGGCAATGACGTCCCTTCGAAGTCTAGAGACATTCTTCGGATTGCAATTTGCCCATTCCTGAGTGTGGAAATTCAGAATGTCGATGATGCGAATGGGTCTACTGGGGTCAGGTAATATTTCACGAGCACTACGACGCCATGAGACTAGCCAATCTTTTCTTGTGGAGGCAAGACCGCTGGACTTGAAGATATCCTTTACCTGCCCTTCGACAAAGGTGACCTCCTCTCGAAGTTCGTTGATCGTCTGATCATCCATGGTGCCAACCTGTGCCTTGGACCCAGACTCCCTGTTGGATGGTAGATCTTGATCGCCTTCATCATCGCTAGGACAGTCCTTGTCGGTTCGTGATTTACCCTTGCCCTTGCCCTTTCCCTTTACCTCTTTCAGTTCAAATACGTCTTTAAGGCCAGAGGCACTTGAAAAACGTGGAGGAGGGGGGGTCTGAGTCAGTTGATATTCCATGTGAAGTAGGGCCGGGAAAATTTGAAGCAACATTATAGTGGACTGTTAGACCGTCAAATAAGATAAGAATAGATCTTGGAGAGATAAAAATACCATTCTATGAGCTTTCTCCATCGACTCAGGTTTGATGTCGGGGTGGGCAGTCAGAGCCCGAAACATTTCCGAGGTCTCGGATCCAATCGGCCATTGTGTGTTGAATATTGACTTGTGATATGTGAGAGGACTGTACCAAGAAGATATCTAGAGAATATGGCGAGCATAGATGCGCAAAATGACTTATGAATATATTTGCGCAAAATGAAGACGTGAAAAGTCTCACTTCTAGAAGTGCTTTTGGGACCCGTTTCAGATGGTCGCATAGGGTGTCCCAGACCGACACCGACATAAAAGGGACAGAATATGGAAGATCGAGATCGCCTTGATATTCGAGTACAAACGATGCTTTGTGGGAACATGTGGTGTATGCGTCTTTTGTCTCCTCGGACGCCAGTGCCAGACGACCTTCTTCCCTCAGATCGGTTACGTGTTGATCGATCAAGTTGACCACAGATTCCTTGTATATCTCATACGCGGCCTTCCAACATGGATTGTCAGAGTTTCCAAAGAAGGCTACGACACCATCCCTTTGAAGATAGTCCTTGAACGCCGAGTCGAGTTTCTCCCGGAGGCCGTCAGGAATGTCTTTCTGGAGAGCGGGTGCGGCGCGGAGACTATTCATGTAATCTCGGAGAACCCCTCGGGTCTTACCGTCTGAGGGATTTTCCCGGTGTTTAGCCATCGCTGCTTTGATTTCTGAGACCGGCCAGGGGACTTTGTTGAAGCAGAGTCGGAGTCGTTCCTCTAGGAGCATAGTGGTGTAGCAGAGAAGCTGTTGAAGAGAAGGGTTTTAAAAAGTAAGAACACGAATGATAAGGGTGTACTCACACCGCCATGGACTGAGATAACTTGGTTCGTTAGCTTTGAAAGCTTGAATATCGACGAATGGATGTAGTGGTTCGTGACTGGAATGATCTCAGTACAAAGGCGCCAGAAATAATCTTGTTTCAGAAGCGTTATTTGCCTCCGCTCAACTGCACCCTTGTTTGTAACCTTTGGGGTGCCGTCGACCAGATCGATCGTCCTCCAATCCTTTCCTTGAGCTGAATGCACCGAAAATACTTGAACAAGACCTTCCTCGGCATTCTCGTTGTACGTATGCTTGCGTTCATTCATAGCAAGGTGATACGCAATCGCTGAGCCGTTGGCGTTTGCTTTCTCTGCAGCACACCGTCATATAGTCTAGTACTTTCATGGAACTTGGAATGTGATTTCTCACCTTCGTCGTAAATCGCGACCAACCAATCGCCCTGGATATCGACATCATTGGAGACCACTTTCAACACCCGAGAGTATTTCTCCAGAGACTGCCTAAACTCTTCGTTATCCGGCTCCGTTTCTACCGCGGACTCCCACTCCGATACTTTCTTTTTGTAGTTACTCTTCATCGCCAACTGTATTTTATGATATTCCTTTAAAGCGCCAGTGCGGTGGCGTCCGCCAGCAGCAAAGACCGGAGGCGCATCGGAAACGTCAAGCATGCCGTTTGGAGAGCTTTTGGGGTCGTCAAGGAGACGCAGGACTGGGATGGTAGCCGGATCCTTGAAATCGAGACGTTCATCCTGGGCAGAAATCCATCCTTCATCTGCCAAGCGCGCTTTTGATATCACCAGAGGTACTGCATGCGCGACGAAGTAACGATATATTCCATTGCGTAAGAATGAGTCTGTGAGCTTTTTTACTTCAGCTGAGTTCTCTGGTCGTCTATTCCAAAGACCAAACGTGATATTTCTTTCAAGGATGTCCGTACGAGCGTATCCAATCAAGGAGTTCAGACTCTCTTCTTCGTGCTGTAAGAATTGCGCCATGGTCGGAGCCATCTTGATACCATCTCCTTCCAACGTTGCAGAGGTTGAGGCAGAGGCAGTGTTAGCGTTTTTCTTTGTACGAGGAGGCATAGTCAGTTTTGAGCCTGGGTAGTAACTGAGTTGATTGTGATTAGAAATCCAAGTTGATAAAATTATTGGCCGCATCCCGATCTCCGATCGAACCTGATCCGAATAGGGATCTCGGGAGGAATTGTGCTTCCGGTAATTTGAGAACGGAACTCAGGTTGAGATATCGATTACTCGAGGTCAAGCTGCACAGATTGACCTATGTTTTTATTGCAGCCCGTACTTTGAGCCCTATTCTTCATCACGAAATGGAATATATAAGATATAGGAAATCTGACAAACACGCGGAACGCCGAACTCACCCTCATCAACTCCCTTTTTTCTTCAAGATCCCGGAAGCTGTTCCGGAAGAATGTCTCTTAGGATTCCAGAACTACCTTCAGGAACTTTAACCCGGGCAACTTCCTATTTTCACATGGCGGAACGGGACCCGGGTGCAAGTTTAAGTAACCCCTCATAGCTTTTCATCCTCTACCGTGTTCTCATTTTGCTCTTGAGCCACCACAGTTTCTTTTTTAGTTGCATGTCAACGAGTTTTTTTTTTGGATACCGCACAGATATGAAAGTGTTAGTATGGTCTACATTCCTAGCGCTCGTGGAGTGGGAAAAATGTGATACATAGGCAGCATAGTGAACAACCGTTAAGTGTCTGGGCAACCGCACGACACGTTCGTCGTCCTGTGTGCGCCAGTACGCTCACCAATATTCTACATTCCCTCTTGTGGCTCTCTGTGGGTCTCCTGCGATGTGGGGTATGTCAAGTTGATGGGTCTTGCCTTTTCCCATCCCATGTTTCATGCCTAGCAGCTCCACTATTGGCACTTTGTTGCCTCTCCTAGTCACTGATAGTCACCACTCGGGGGGGGGGGGGGGGGGGGGGGGGGCGGGGGGGCGGGCGGCG
>JBBPPO010000218.1:0-13328 GCA_038092055.1 Leccinum glutinopallens
TTGTCAATGCCAAGATCAGATATGAACGCACCACATTGATGGTCAGTGAAGAACTCCCGGGGATCTTGGAACGGTGGAGATGTCCTCCACGGGTGACTGGCAGTGGTAGAAGGAATGTACGGCCTAAGGGAGCACAGTCAGTGATGGAGGGATTTGCTTTTTCATGCGTTGCGGAAGTCGTCGAGAAGGAGTTACAAGGAATTCAAGAGTGAGCAATGTGTCCATCGGATGAAGTCTCCGAGAGTGGACTCACTCGCTTTCTCATCGAGGACATGGTTCTGAAATTGAGTAGTCCAGCACTCGGCAGCACACCAAAACTATGGGCGTTGCTTCAGAACGTTTCTCGAACAAGGGAGCAAGCAAGGAAAGGTACAAAAAAATCACCCGATCTCGTAGGTCTTTGCCATCCACCACTCTATTTAGCAGATCACTGATAGGTAGACGCATTGCACAGATCATCTTATCCATGATATTCCAACTAATGTATGCACGATCACACCATCACAATTGTTGGCCAAAATTCTTGACGACATTCCTTCGTGCACAAGGAATATCAGCAAAGTCGCTTGATCTGCTTCATGCATTCGGGCTGACAATGTCACACAAATGGTCAACGCGTGCATTGACTACCATGTCGGCCAATGCACTGGAGAAAGTGCGTCAGCAAGTTCACTCGATGCCTTTCGTTATCTCGCACGACAACGTGAATATCCCTTTCCGCACCTTTTCACAGCGGATCGACAAACAGCATCACTTTGACTCCGGCACAGCAGCTACTGTATACGTTCAGCCCAATGCCCCGCTGGAACTGCACCCACTATGCAACCGCACCTTGCAAATATCTCGCGAGGAGGGCAGAAAAAACCCCATTACCATCCATGACATATTCAAGCTGGAGAAACAGAGTGGCGCTGCACAACGTGAACGCGACATTCATCGAGTCCTTCTGTATCTTATCAATTCTCCCGAATTTGATTTTCGAACGTATCCACATAATGATCACGACATCTTTTCACCCTGCACACCTGTTGAAAAACTCCCTCATGGCCCACATTTCATCACTGAGCAGCACATTCTTGGGACGGTTCACATTGAGGAGGCAACCTACGAGGGGAATGATCAGTTGATCATGGAGTGGTTCAAACAACTGGATCTACATACAGAGGACGAGATGAAGCGCACTGGACTGGAGCGTGTGATCGTATGGGTCGGAGATCAGCTGACAGTGGAGCGATTGCGCGGACTCTTCAAATATCGCGCACAGGACCATACATCTTTTGATTGGCTTGATTGGCTGGTCGTGGTATTTGGATGGTTCCATCTGATGATGGCATTTGCAAATTCAATGCATAAGCAATACCTGGGAACGAATGCCGGACGTGGTCTCATGCACGCGTTCACGGTGCTAGAGCGGAAGGGTCTAAATAATGTTCAAACCCGTGGGCCCTTTCATCAGCAACTCCAGGATGCGATCTATCACATCACCGAGGCTCGGATTCGTGATTGCTGGAGAGTCATCAGCTTCACTGAAAATCTTGCTGATTTGCGACAGAAGAAACCAGAAGATCTATACAAATCAGCTATGGAAATAGTTGATCAGCTATCATCAAGCAGTGCTCTTGAACGGATGGACTTACAACCCGAAGATGAGCGGGATGAAATATTCCGACAGGCAATTTTGTGGAACCGTGATGCATTGCGTTACGTCGACCTCAATGAAGCGATTAGAAACGGAGACGTTGGAATAATGGAACAGAGTTTGCCATACCTTCTCTTTCGGTTTGCAGGTGGCAAAAACTCAAAGTATACGATCGAAATCATGGAGCTTCTTCAGTGCTTGCACCGGGAGTGGCCAGCAGATGTAAAGTGCGTCAACAAAATTGACATTGCATGGAACTTGAATGTACTCACTATGAATAAAGGGACTTTGTCAAGCAGCGAGGTTGGCTTATGAACCTGACTGGACGTCCCAATGGATTTTTCCCTATTGACCGTGGTCAGGAACACAACATCCGAGACATCAAAGTTACGCACCAAGTCCAGGGACCCAACGCGTCGTGGGATTTAATGAAATGTATCAGCCCCGCAATACCTACACTGGTGCGCGTTCGTAAGCACATGGAACAACAGATTCAAGTTCTTCGACGAGGGTCTTTCCACACGGATCCCGCAAAGATGAAAGATATTGAACGGTTGGAGGGTGTATACTGCACATCAGAGATCCATGTGCAGCAAGACGGCGGACGTCACGCAAGAGCAAAAGCAGATCATGTGGAGGACGTTGTTTCATTGGGAGCCGCCCACCTATTTTCCCGGAAAACAATGCAGCGGTGGTGGGAGCACCGAGACTTTGCACGTTCTACATTAGAGCTATGGGAGTCCTGTTAGTTGACAGTATTGAAATTGTACCGAGTAAGGTTAAGTACCTAAGTGAGGAAAGTAATGTCCGAGGTGAGGAAGCAGGTACAAGATCAACTACGAATATGAACAAAGTTCATCTTCTACTATCTAAGTATATTCATGTGTCTACAACACATCATGTCTGGACATAAGTCTCGAGTCATGTGTGATGGAGCTAATAACACGTATAGGAACTTAGTAATAGGAATATCTGTAGATTCTCTATGTGTGAGTAAACCATAGGTAAACAGATATAAGTCATGATAGATTGATGTCGTAGGCATCACTACTATCAGTTTCGGTATGATCTCTATCATTATATGATAGGTAATGTTAGATAGGCTCTATATGAGTGCATAGATATGTGCACGTCATCTCTATCAATAGATAGGTAATGTCTGTGATGTAACAGACAAATGTATATAAGGATATACATGATCGAATGTGAGTTTGATCATTCTCACTAGGATATCTATCCATAGTGGTATTAGTCGAGTGGATCTTATTCTGTTGAGAGGTAGAAAGGACTCCTTAGAGTGTCCACAAAACTCCTTATTCATTCAGGCTGAAGGCCTGTCCTATATATACTAGATACATATTTGTACTTGTATATACGAAGATGAATAATCAACCAATCATATAAAAGAATCGGAAGTGGTACGATATTGTCTTATCCAATAGCGTTAATATCTCGATTATGATATATAAGCAATGAGTCATTCTGAGTCATGCTTTGTAAGATATATGAGTCATGATCAGTAAGCTGATCAGTAAGCAAGATAAGTATGAGTAATACTATGACTGATTAGTAATACTCTGTTATCTAAGATAAGATAAGATTAAATCTTATCATCGAGATATAGCTATTAGGATAGTGATCCACTGTCCTATTGTACCTAGCATTACTATGCTTTAGATAGCGTACTGAACATGGCAAGTGCCAGTTCTATAGAAAGGTAGTAGTGATATGAATTATATACTACACTTTCAACACTCTTCCTCGCTGATAAAGCATGGAATATCTACTGATGATATATCAAGAATCATGTGTGTCTTTCATGTACATTGATATACATGAAGTAAGAATAATATGAGGACAATATAGGTTATGATTGGTCAGTGATTGTTTTAAGATTTGACCATCCTATATGTCTATCTGATTCTGTTCATATACCGTCAAGAATCCTTGGATATCTGAGAACAACAGATTCCATTTCTCTCCAATTTGAAGTTAGAGGAAATAGTTTTGTAAAATCTGTTCGTAGATTCCAATTGGATTATATCTCAGACATCTGTTACAGTTTTCACAGATTTCTGGTAAGTCTCATGAATAATTCATGGAAATTCCATGTGATCATATGTGATCAAGAAGCGATTTGGAAAGGTAAAGTGTGATCAATAAATCAACAGTACTATCTGCAATAATGTTGCTAGGAAAGGACTTAGCACTTTCGTACTAGAAATGAAGAAAAGAAAGTATAGCTAACTACAAGAAACAAAATCTGCAAGTATAAAAGAAAGAAAGGAGAAAGAATCAGAAAACGATGTCGTCTGTAAGATAATCTTCTTTATTTCTTTAACATCTTCATATGGATGTTTAGCGTCTTTTCTTCGAAAGTAATAACTCGGATTTGAATCCGGAAATGCTAGACTATTTATTGAGGTGGTACTCACGAAGAGACCAACACTCAATGTTTAAGATCTCAAGTAATGACTTGGTAAACTCGGATGGTATTTCCGGAAGGTGATGATATAACTCCTCACATAAACGATAAGGGTAACATATTCTCTGGTATATAGAGAACTTGGTTATAACCAGTGATTTCCCGAAAGAGGTGATAGGAGCATAAAAGCTCAAAGCATAAAAGCTTGACAACAGAACCTGTTTGGAGATTGATCCAATGTGACAAAAATCTTCTTTGTAAATCATCATATTGATTACTGTATAGGTGTTTATGTGTCTTGCTATCCAAATCTCCAAATGGATTTGGCAGAAAACAGTATATCAATGATTCTTCCTGAATTGAATCAAGGAGAAAAGATGGAGAATTGAATGATGATTTGAAGTGGGAATCAATCCACTTTATTGGATTGAAGGTAATATTCCATTCTCCTCAAGCCATGAGGGATGGACAAGACCATAGATATTTTATTGGTGGCTTGGCTAGAGCAGACCAATTGCAGGTATGTCGTTTCTAGGAAAGATATCATCAAAGTCTACTGAATCCAATTAAACAATTGAGATTCATCGGAAAGTTTTTATGTCTCGATAAGTTGTCTCGTTTGTTCTATAGAAAGTTCGACTTGTAGATTCTCAAGGATAGATTCTTGGTAATCTCCATATAAATGTTATGGGTAAAGATGTATGCAATCTCATCGAGAGAGCTTGCATCTCACTCTTTTCGATGGTAAAAGGAATATTGTTTAGTAGAATAATCTGAATCGACTGATTTTACTTTGCAATAGTGTTTACACTTGAAGAGACAAAGTCTAGTTCTGGTAAACGATCCTATAGAACTCTTGAACTTATAAATGTCTATGAATAATGATTTGAAAGACGTTCAAGGTAATTTTATCACTTGTAGTGATAGCAACTCATCTGTAAGAGTATATAAACTTCTTAACAGTGGTATAAACTTCGGATTTCTCTGAGGAATTCCATAAATGGATTCTCATTTCTTTTTATAAAGAAATGGTTATTACTTGTTCTAGTATGTCTCTGTAATTCCGGTTATACAGGGAAGTAATCTTAATCCTGGATTGGATTATATTCGTCTTAACTTGATGAATATCTCAACTATCATGAGTTGGAAACTAGAACAATCTCTACTAAATGTAGGAATGGTGATAGTCTCTAAGTTTCATTTGAGTGACTTGGGTAATAATCTTCGAATGGTAAACTCTGAGTATATTTATTCAGGAACTCTTCCTGGTTTAAAATCAGGATCTCATGATAAAACCATGGTAAATAGTTTTCTTGATCAATATGAAGTTATCTTTCTGATCTCAAAGGTTAGTGTCAATGATTCAAAGACAAAGTCTAAGAAACAGTGTGACAACTATGGTAACAACATTAGCTAGATGTTGCTATAGAAATGAGATGAGAGATTTGTGAACTTCGTCTCAGATTTTGTGAAATCTGGTATGATATGGAGGAAGGTTATACTATATCTCAGAGTTTCATGTCTCTGGTAATATATGTCGAAGATCTATAGTGTCTCAGAGTTATCTCGTTATCTCTGGTAACACATAAGATAATCAGAGGATTGAACCATGTATTTGTATTTGTAGATGTTTTCGCTCTGATGTATCTGGTGGTGAGAGGAACTAAGTAGAGCATCATTCGTGTTTCTCTCTCTCGTATAAGTGATGATAATGTTTTGTAGTATTTAGTCTCGATTAAGTCGGTAAAGGTGATGTCTCGAGATTTTTTGGTACCATTATCTTGTATTAGTCTCGAAGTATCTGAAAGATATCTCAGAATATCCGGTAATATTTTCTCTTCTCTTCTGTATCATAATCGAGAGTCTGGATCTCAGCTTGTTGGTATTCGCAGAGGCTGGTAAGGGTAAGGATAAGGATTAAGATGTGGTCTCGATATTGGATGATGTGGTAGTGAGGATGTGAACTCTTGATAGAGGCGCGTATGAAAGAGTGCGCAAAATCCCCATCACAAGAGGAACAACCGAAGGAAGGACCGGAAGAAGAAGAGGAAACTCTAGGACAGAAGATGTGACTATACAGTCAAGATCAAGTGTACTAGGAAAAATAGGAACTCATGGATTTATAGAATCCATGAAATGATTCTCGAGGGTGACCTCGGTAAGTACTCAAGAAAACGTTAAGATAGTTCTTGGAAAGATAACTCGAGTTAAGCAACTCGGTAATTTTCGAGTAAAAAATACTCGGTATGATGAGACTGTATCATTTCTCGAGTCGTGAGCTCGTGAAAGGTCAGCGCAGCTTGAGAATTAAAACCCAGGAATCGAAGTAGCTGAAGGTTCCATTTAAACTCTTAGCTGTAATCATTGGTGTATTACTTCCGTAGCAACTAAATTAGTGCTTGACATGAACGTCGTGGATGACATTTGTTTATTGTCTTTAGTGTTGATGAAGAGACTGTACAGTCCAATTCAACAACATCTAAGGAAAGTTACTTTAATGAACGATCTGAATGGTAGTTCATTAATGAGATTAAACGTTAGATCACTCTCTGACGTTAGTCAGGAAAGGTTGTGATAATGTTTATGATATGTCAGACTCTGAATAATTTCAGGTAATTTTATTGACATCATGTCAGTGGAACTCTATGATATTACATAGGAAAGTTACTCTAGTCCTATAAGGACGTAGGAAAGTAATACAACTCTGAGTCGAAACTCAGGTAAAGAAAATACAACTCTGAGTCGAAACTCAGGTAAAAGAAACTCTAAAAATCAAGAAAGAGATTTAGGAAAGATACAAGCTAAGGAAATCAGATCGAAATTACGGTAAGAAGAAAGAAACAGAGTGGAAGATAAAAATAGTAGCTCTATCTAGCAGCTCTAGGTTTCGCTTTAGTTCTCCTACGTTTTGAACGTCGTAAGGGAACGAAGTTAGGATCTATAGAAAAAGAACGACTTCTTTTCAAAGGTCGAGGTTCAGGGGAAGTCTCGACGATTTCATCGGAAATCAATTCTAATTGATCCATAACGTTTTTCTTTCTCCAGAAATTTTGTAAGAAATCCTCGTTGCAAAGCGTAGGATCTCCTTGGAGAAGGGCGAGTAAGAGATGTATCCAGCGAGATAATGCTGGATCTTTAAGAAGAGCATGGACTTCTTTCCAAGCTGGTTTTTCTTCGTAAAACCTTTTTCTCATCTCCTTATCAAATTCCTCGTTCCATTGCTGAATTGTAGGAACTTCTTGGTTGCGATCTGAGTCGTTCGGATCCTCAAACCAAGGAAGGTCTTGACCCTTGTAGATGAAGGAGGGTCGGAGGTTTTCGTGGATGAACAGAGAGACGTCTTGTTCAGTCCAAGGGAATTCTTCCCGTCGGATAACCTCGAAGCCAGCATGGTGAACCAAGCAGGCAGCAGCAGCGGGATCGTCATAAGACGAAGAGGGAGGTGAATAGCCAACAGCTGTGGCTAAGGAGAAGAGGGTCTCGTCTCTATACGAGAGGGTATACATGTCGTCTGAGAATCCTCGCAACAAGAGGTGGTTGGAACAGATGTTCCGAAGAGAATCGCTACTTGTAGCAGTAGGTAACCATGTCGTTTTTGGGATCTCCGGCCATGAGAAGCGGACGGGGAAACAAAGCCTTTCTGTCTCTTCGATTATACATCCAGGTCTTCTGAATTGGTAGCGGTGAAACCACCAAATCGGACTAGCTATGGAAGTAAAGGATCGAAGGTAATTGGTAGGATTATAGGAGACATCAACTCCATCTAGGTCGCTGTTCTCGATTTGAAGCCTTTGTTTAAGATATTTGTGGGCAACAAAGCGGAAGGGAGAGAGGATTGGGACCAGAGGGATAGATGCAGTAAGAATAGGCATTGTGAGGATTTGAGGATGTATCTTCCACGGGATTTCAAAAGGTACTTGATTCGAAGACTATACCAAGACTAAGGTATCTACTACCGTTTGAATTATAGTAGTTTTGGTAAAGTCGACGATGTACTTCTGTAAGGGTATTGTATGGGACAACTAGAGCGGCATAGCTTCTACTATGATGTCGTGTTTGCATAACTATCGATAAGGGCGGTATGGGTAGCTCGCCTTCAAGTAAAGCTATTTGTGCAATTTCACGATGAGGATAGTAGGTAGTACTAGTATTGGCGTGTAGAACTACAATGAATACGTCGTCAGAGTAATATCCCTGAAAGATTCGTGCTTGTGGAGGATGATGAAAGACGACTGCGGATAGAGAGGGAAGTACGGAGTAATCCAGGTTTTGGATCTTTTGAGGTGATACTCACGAAGAGACCAACACTCAAAGAAAAGATCTGAAATAAGAAGAATACTACGTCACGAGCGTAGTTTTCTGGTGGATGGAACCGGAGGATTCGGGGCGTTACTCGTAACCCCTAGCTAGCAAGCGCTACTTCGTTACCCCAAAGGGATAGGTGAAGTATGACCTACGGGTCGTTAAGGCTATACCACGCGCAGCCCGAATGACGATATCGCAGTCTCAAAGCGTGTGCTCACACCGATATGCACAGGGTAGGTGTAATACTGTTACGAGCGAGTAGCCGTGTCCTCTCGAATGAGGTCAAAGCGCTACCAAAGCGAACTCGTTTGTGGGTCGTAAAAACCCAGCTAACACAGTTTAGGCACGAGTTGTGTTCTCGTTGAGGGTAACCTGCTCAAGGGTTCTCTTTAACCTCGATGTGAGGGATCTCCCTTAGCTCTGGGATCCAAGCGCTTTAACGTCTAGTCTAGCGACGTGAACGTGCCGAAGAGGCGAGCGCTCAGGAAGTGGATCCGAGGGAGATAGATTGAAGTCTTGATAGCTCGGTTTTGGACCAGAGGCTATTTGGTGAAGACTGAATGGGAGATGTCGAGATCGAAAGGTAAAGGTAGATGAGCGGTGAGGAGTAGAGACACAAGCGTTAGAACTCCTGTGAAATGTGTGAGTCTCCTTTATATAAGGGTAAGTAAGCAGTTTTAGGGCCGGTTGCTTAGGGCCGGTCTTCAGGGATTATCCCTGGTAAGTCTGGGGAATCCCAGAAAAGACTGAGATTCGATCTCAGGGATTATCCCTGGTAAGTTTCTGGGGAATCCCAGGAAAGTCTCAGATTCTAGATCTGGAATAGAAGGTTCTCGAAGATCTGAATTAGATCCTCGGAAATTAAGGAATCTCGAGATCGAAATGGAAGATCTCGGAAATAAATGAATCTCGAGATCGAATTGGAAGATCGATCAGAAGGAAGATCAGATTCGATCTGAGATCTAAAAGAAGATTGAGGAAGATCCAGATCGAATATGATCGAGATTCATGTGACTGTGACTCTTGTCACAAGTCTAGAACATTCTTATCGATAGGAGATCGATAGAAAGATCTTATCGAGATAACTCGATAGAAAGGGAAAGGTCTCATCGATTGAATCGATGGAAGAGCCTTTAAGACGGAGTAAGCTACTCGGGAAAGGAAGGTTCTCCGAGAGATGAGCTCGGGGCTCATAACCTATTGAAATTGTACCGAGTAAGGTTAAGTACCTAAGTGAGGAAAGTAATGTCCGAGGTGAGGAAGCAGGTACAAGATCAACTACGAATATGAACAAAGTTCATCTTCTACTATCTAAGTATATTCATGTGTCTACAACACATCATGTCTGGACATAAGTCTCGAGTCATGTGTGATGGAGCTAATAACACGTATAGGAACTTAGTAATAGGAATATCTGTAGATTCTCTATGTGTGAGTAAACCATAGGTAAACAGATATAAGTCATGATAGATTGATGTCGTAGGCATCACTACTATCAGTTTCGGTATGATCTCTATCATTATATGATAGGTAATGTTAGATAGGCTCTATATGAGTGCATAGATATGTGCACGTCATCTCTATCAATAGATAGGTAATGTCTGTGATGTAACAGACAAATGTATATAAGGATATACATGATCGAATGTGAGTTTGATCATTCTCACTAGGATATCTATCCATAGTGGTATTAGTCGAGTGGATCTTATTCTGTTGAGAGGTAGAAAGGACTCCTTAGAGTGTCCACAAAACTCCTTATTCATTCAGGCTGAAGGCCTGTCCTATATATACTAGATACATATTTGTACTTGTATATACGAAGATGAATAATCAACCAATCATATAAAAGAATCGGAAGTGGTACGATATTGTCTTATCCAATAGCGTTAATATCTCGATTATGATATATAAGCAATGAGTCATTCTGAGTCATGCTTTGTAAGATATATGAGTCATGATCAGTAAGCTGATCAGTAAGCAAGATAAGTATGAGTAATACTATGACTGATTAGTAATACTCTGTTATCTAAGATAAGATAAGACCAAATCTTATCATCGAGATATAGCTATTAGGATAGTGATCCACTGTCCTATTGTACCTAGCATTACTATGCTTTAGATAGCGTACTGAACATGGCAAGTGCCAGTTCTATAGAAAGGTAGTAGTGATATGAATTATATACTACACTTTCAACAGACAGGCAGTATGTAAACTAAAATGAAACATTATTGTGGTTCACAACACTGCGATAGCGATTAGCGTGACATATCTAAAGGAAGGGTGTACTAGTGAATGGGAGATGCGAGTGAAATTAAGACATGAATAATGGAAATATTAAATTGCAGGATTACGATAGTGCAACTTTGTTTGTGACGGTAGCAGCGTAGTGAATTGGGGACGCTCAAGAGTGTGGAGTGAGAAATTGATAAACTGTCCATTGCCAGTGGTTGGCGGTAAAGATACTGGTGCGGATGCCGTGGGTGTGGGTCCTGCCTGCGACGGAGTTGATAGTTCCGAGACACGAAAGCTACATAGTATTATAGTAGTAGGCACAAGTCAGTGGTGGACAAAATATTGAACGCATCAAATTACAAACATTGACATTCCCGGTATTTGAAGTGCGTTTTCTTTTCCTCTTGCAGGCCGCCTTCGTGCCGGTGCAGCTTCACTCAGGCTGCTGGGAGGCTTTATGTCCATCTGATTCTGAGTGGCAGCCTTGGCAGCCTCCGTGGCCCGACGTTTGGCCTGACGATTGGTAAGTACCTTCATAGCCCGGTTGTCTGTGTCTTCATCATCTATCTTCTTTACTAGCGCCAGTACCTCTTCGCCATAAGTGTCGACGAAAGCCCAGGATGTCTTCAGCACTGCTTGTAAGTCGTTGAGTGCCTTCAGGCGGCGATTGGAAGCGATAGTGGTAAGAGGGCCGTCTGGAAGTAGTGCAATACCAGTGAAACAGGAGTAGGGATAGTCACGTTTACGGGTGTCAGTACGCCATTGAAATAAGGCCTGACGGACACGTTGAAGGTGTTCGCCAGCCCTTCGAGCAGTAGACCCCATTGGCCGTTTTCCTGAAGCATTGGGTTGTTGATTGGGCTCCAAGTCCGAGTCGTCTTCAAGTTTGGTGGTGATTGTCAAGGTGGTCCGAGTCATTTGAGCGATAGTATTGGAGGAAGTCGGACAGGATGTAGGTGGCATGGATTTGAGTGTGCAATTGTCGCAGCACTGCCCGGTAGGTGCTGGAATAGTGAGGTGTTATGACGCGCAGTGTGGGAAGATCATGGTAGTCGGTGACTCACGGGAACGGCCTGGTGGGTTATCAAAGGACTTATCGGCAATATCCCGCCGGCAGTCTTCTGTCTCAACCCACTCACGCAACATCGGCTCTACTTTCTTACGGTAGGCAATGTTCTCATCTTCAAGTTCCGCCACATTATTCTCACCATCCACAATCACCGCCGTCGCAGTGGAACCTACACGTTGCAAGGCAGACGACTCAACTAACAGAATCGCCCGTGCTTGTACATGGGGAGATCGACCTGCACGGCCTGCGCGCTGTAGCCAAACGGTCAAAGACATAGGCACGCCAAATTGGACGGCAAGAGTGATATCAGGGATGTCCAGCCCCTGGAATTTCCGTTTGTTATTGCTGATGCTGATAGAAATAGAGTCGTACCATGCCACCAATCTCCGTCACGATAAGAACCCTTGTCTGACCATCTTGGAAGCGCTGCAGGACTCGTTTCTTCGACCGCAATGATCGTCGAGCGTTCAAGTAGTCTACGCTCTGTCGAAGGTGTACAGGAAGTATCTCCTGAGACCTTCTCCATACTAGCTGAGTGTCTAGAACCTTATTGACGAAAATTAGAGCACGCGGAAGGTCGTCCACGGTCTCTGCACCTTCGTAAACAAAATCCAGAGCACTGGTATCCGTCACGTTTGGTATGATTTTGCATTCTTGCGTGACGTTGGGCCGATCATTTCCTAGATTCAGATAGAACAATTCAACTGGATTGATGTGTAGAATGCGACGGACTTCAGCAAGGACAGATGCGTTCATTGTTGCAGAAGTGGCATAGATTGGTATGTTGAGCGGGACAAACGACCGCAGTTTGTCTAATTCACCATATGCAGGTCGGAAGTCTCCACCCCACTGTGAAATGCAATGTGCTTCGTCGACAACAATCCCGATCATGCGCTTATGGTACTCCGGCATCATTAGCAGTGAGTTGAACCGAGTATTCTTGAGTGCCATCTCCGGAGATGTGAGTATCACTTGATAACTCATAGCCTTCAATTCCTGCATTGGCCTTCAGTCACGATCAACATGTACGCTAATGAAACCGTATGTTCATACCTCATAGAGCTTATTGTCAAATGTCTCGTGATTGACAACGGCAGCCTTCAGGCCTGCCTCTCGAAAACGGTGTGCCTATAGTAGATTCTGTAAGCAGCAGTCATGAATGAACACGAGGTATTTACCTGGTCCTCCTCGAGGGCATTTAGTGGTGATATTACTATAGTAATCTTGTCGGGATGCAGAAATGAAGGGATTGTGAATGGGAGGGTCTTTCCGAAGCCTGTCCCTGCAAGAACAATGCAATCTATGCCGAGGACCAATGCCTCTGCACAATCCAATTGCCATGTATATGGTTTACGACCTGTTCGTGCCTCGCAGATTGTCGAAAGAGAGTGTCGAGTAGTCTTGGAGCAGTATGTTGGTGTGTCGGCCCGGGCTTTCTGGGAAGAAAGGTATGCATAGGACTGTTCATGGTATGGTGTAGGGGGTATTAAAGGACCGAACATGGTCCATCAGGTATCAGATATTTACTATGGTAGAACTGTTGAGAATCATGGATTCATTTCGTTTTTCTATACCATGATTCCTGACTAGTTACACGTCGTGACTCAGTCGTGACTCAATCGTGACTCACTAGCGTGACTCACAGATATGACTCACT
>JBBPPO010000219.1:0-13323 GCA_038092055.1 Leccinum glutinopallens
ACCGCACTTTCTCGATCTACCGAGAGCGTACGACGCCGGTCGCCGCCAGTCGTCGCGTTCCCATCCCCGTCCATGGCACGTATCCACCATAGACGTGCGCGCTTGAGGCTTGCTTGCCCTCGCTCTCCACACCTTGCCCTGATCGAGCATTCTGGCCTGCCCCTGTCTGGTAGTTGGTTTCAGTCGGGGGTATTTTCTGTATCACTTTCGAAAAGAGAATTTGGTCATGCTTGCTTGGAAAGTTTGAGGACGTTGTGTTAGTGACATGACTACCTCGGTTGAAAAGGTTGAACGCAGATCAATGGTTGCTCGAATGGCGTCGGGAAGACTCACACACATTAACCCATCCGAGTCACCTGTCAAATGCTCTGGATCAGTCACAGAGTTTGAACATGAATATGGTATTTTACGGATCGGCCGGTGGTACGCACCCCTTTACACAACCAAATTACCTTGGTCAATAAATTCACTTGTTAACCAATGCCAAGCTCACAGGTGATATGTGAAGCCTGGTACGTAGCCCTTGTCCTTCTAGCATTCTTTTGGCCATACTTCTGCCCCGTTGGTGGTTCCGCAGAAATGGATGAGAGTATAGTAGTACAAGCACCCAAGGTATTTCGCAAGCAGTCGACTCGGAGTTAAAGGCTGGCGCCGCCGTCACGTTACCCTCCGGTATAAACCATGTCTCTGGACTAACTGAATGACGTCAGGTGTTGGTGAGTAGATTGGGGGCGGCCCGAAGGTCCTTGAAGCTTGAGAAGCGCGTATACCCATGTGAGGTCGACAGAGTCCTCCACGCGACTGTTCAAACTTCAGCTTCAAAAGGTACTACTCGGCGATCGCGCCGCGCAATCATGACCACTGACTTGCCTGCCTGAGGACCCTAATGCCAGAGTCAAGAGTCAGCGCTGTCACGTCGATAACTAGCGTCATTCAGGCGCGCTCGACGCTATTCATCATCGCACGTTTGTGAATCAGATGGATGGCAATTGCCCTGATTGGTTCCGAGCGTGGCAAACTCGAACGGAATTCTCCGAGACAATCGTCCGAATCGGGCCGGTGAGTCACCACTGATTCGTCGGTACATCGCAGACGTCCACGTCCACGTCCACGGGCTGAATGAATTGTATCTAAAATCTACGCCCTATTCAATTTTCGGTCCGCGAACCCGAATCTTTGAGTTGTGGAGACAGTGCAGATGGGGCCCGACGTCCCGAAGCACGCATTTATCTGTCTCACGATTGTTCGCTTTGTCGATGGTGGAAACAAGGCTGTGGGATGCCAATTTTCAACCTTATTGAATGACCATTCGGCGGGGAGACCGGGGGAGTACATGTGCGGTGCTCTAGCGTTACTTGCAAGTAGGAAGTTATATCGAACCTAACTAACCTGCTCACGATCCCCGGTCGTCAAAGCGGTTTAAGAGGCGGTCGAGTCTTCTGAAGAACATACGGGCGTCTTCGACCACGATGGCCGTGCATGGATATCCCAGTTTTGTGTGTCAGGGGTGGTGATGGAGGGATTGTAAGTCTGAGTCTGTCGTTTTCGCAGGGAGTCGTACAGCCAGGTCAATACCCATTGAAAATAGAAATTTATTCTTGTCTGTCTGCATATGAATGTATTGATAATATATCATGCTAGGTGAATGCCGGCCCACACAACCTTTCATTGGTGAGCCCGTCATCGATGAAGGACTCATTGAAATTATCATGAGTGGGATGTGATCAATTGATTGTTCACCTTACCTAGTCTTTCTGTGATAAGGATTAAATTTGGGCGCAGGTAAATGCACCAGTGAGACCCTCCCTAGTAGTATTCATACACCCGTCTTCCCGTGCCGACGGTGTGATAGAGGTAACGATTACGTCTTTGGTAACAGGTCCCTACCTAGAAGCTGAGTGGTTCAAAGAGCAAGCTAGAAGTTGTAAATGATCAGAATCCGTGCGGCGATCTCTTTGGCCCCAGCCCAATGGTGTTATTTTGGGTTGGAGACCTGTCATTCCACTGCTGAGCCTGGCCAGTAAGTGTGGGCAGTTGTTGAATCGTGCCGCTCACGTTATCTTGGCAGTACCCGGGTCCCCAACGTCCCATTGATCGCGTGTGGATGGCTAACCCAAGGTCGAGCAGACACTGAACAAGGTGCGTCCCAGCTCAACGAAGACAACTTCACTCTGAATGTTGTGCCATCCGAACTAGGTGATCCCAGTGGTCGCTAGGACATCGCTAGGGCACCAGAAAGCGTTACCTGTACTTCATTGCCCATGGGTTGGCTTTAGCCAGGAAGGCGTATGAAAGTTGTGATATGAACTGGCAAAGGACAAGAAAAAAAGAGCAGAGAACAGGAACAGGAGAAACGGCTTTCAATAAATGATATCGCGAAGAGGTGAAGAGGACGGTGACCAGTGCTAGTGAGCACAGAGGAACGTCAGCGATGGCCCATTGATTCGGAGGCACTGGCATTCCGCGTCATCGATGAAACAGATATTGTCGAGAAACGGATATTACTCACCTTCTTTCAAAACGGTGGGGCGCAATGCGGCCTGATTGATGGGGACGGTTTTGTGGCTATCACCGAACCGGCCGGGCGGTGAGCTATCGAGGATGTCGATGCACGCTCTAGTTGGTGTTCAAACGTTCATGATGGGCCCACGGGATGGCAACCGTGTGCCACGAATGTCACTTTCCTTTTCACCTTCGTAACGATGGATTCGTAGACTGGTAGGTTCCGATCATCATCCGCAGCGGCCCGGGTGATCGTGGTGTCAGTGGAGCCATCGTGGAGCTCAGGGACGATACGATCTGAGCAACGAAATATACTCCTCCGGGAATGGCCCACAGCGACGTGTGTCTTGATTATGTACATTATGATGAGATGAATTTCGGGCGTAGAGTGGGAACGAGTAACGGAAGGCCACTGCTGGACCTTCTTCGACCCAAACCCTTGTGTTTTCTTTACCGGTTTGCGACGAGTCTGCGCCTTGCTGAGGCAATAACCCTTCCCGTACAAACGTTCACTGGCAGGTTTGACAGCCTTCCTGCAAACGACGTCGACGACCCTTTCAGCCGCTTTTACTCCAAGAGAATTGTCCATAAATGAGCCCATGGAATGAATTTCAGCTCCGTTCCTTTGAACGAACAGAAAAGTCGGAGCTTCCGAGTCGTCCTGCCGCAATCACTGGGTTGGATCGCGTCGGAGAGTGCCGCTGGAATTGAAGATTGGCAAATACATCCACGGATCAGGGAATTGGAATTGAAGCAGACCCGTCACTCCGGATCGGTGAGCGCTATCAGAAAAAAGTTTTGGCAGCGTCGCGCTACCATGCGCATCCCCAGAGGATCCTGTCTAGCTGTTTGTCTTTCTTTTTCTTCCTTCATTTTTTGGGTGCAAACGGGTTTTTAGGTCCATCAGGTCCTCACCGGTGCGCCCCTCGGCCGCTTCGCGAAAAACCTCTGGCGTTGAAGGCTCCAGATCCAAAACATGGCCCGGGCACATTGCCCAACACACTCCGCAATGGTTCGTAGCCAGTCTGTGACGGTGCGACCGACGACTCGGGAGAGAAAAAGAGAAGCGCGGGGGAATACGGGTTTCCGGTACGAGCTATCCATATCCAATTTGACAATATAAAAATAACAGAAAAAGAAACATAAAAAAAGATACGGATGCATCTCCTCCCATGAGAGGTCATATGAAAAGACCTGCCACTCGCCGTGGTAATCGGAAGTGTCCGCATCAACAACGTTCCGTACCACCCGATCATCCCCCGACCTTCCCTCAACGGCGTCCCACCGGCACCCCTCGAATCGTGGACGGTTTGCCTATGTTGATTGGCGGAAAGAACTGCAATCGCGATGATGGGGAGGCTTCCTTGCAGATCCGAATCCTGGCGATTTTCGGCGGTACCAATTTGCCCTAAATCCTGGGCAAAATAACCCTAACCCCTCTGGCGTCCGCCCCTTCTCGCCTCAAGCGTCCCTTAACGGTTCAATGAAAAACGGGGGGATGGATAAAAAGAACATCGGAGAAGAAAAGGCACAATGTTTGTGTGTCCAGTGTCTGTCAGCGTCAGTTCAAGAGACACGTTGCAGATCTGTGGCCATAAACAGTTGGTATCATAACGTGACCAAGCCATCCAGTGTGTATCTCTTGTCATGGGCGGCCGCTTCCGCGCCAGAATCCTCGCCACATGCTCGTTAGGGACCCCACGTACCCGAAACAAGCAGTCCCGGTACCACACTCTGCCACCCGGTTTCTTCCCCTCTACCCCTATTCCACCGCATCATGTTTGTTCTGCCTGCAGGCTAGCCTCGTGAAATGGAGATATCCGAATCGATAAGCTAACTTGTTTCATTTGTGGTTAAGTTTCGACTCTGCATCCGCCTCTCCTTTCCACTTCCCTCGTGACCGGAGGCCTCAATGTTCCAGGAATGATTTCTGTGCGGTATGTGATGGGCTCGTCCGCCCCTTTCCCGGTTCGCCGCCTGACCATGTCCCAAGTTGAGAAAGTGTATTTTTGTTCATTCCATGATTGCTTACAATGACTGGAAGCCGGCGATTACGCTACCTCAGGGCCATTGATGCGGCGGTTACCACGTATTCGACGAACGAGGTGGGCGCCTGAGTTCAATAGCGGGAGACATTGTCTTTCGTTTGGTTTTGTTCCCTTTTCTTGTGATAAAATACAGAGATTTATCGTCTACAGTCACAGCACACATGCAAGCCGCCACCACTCGTTGGAAATTTATTCTCAGACTCGGACGTCCCTTCGAAAAGCTGTGGGCCCTGACCCTGGCCCACTCTCCCTTCCACCCTAATCGGGGATTTGGAACGTTTTGGAAGCCCGGGCAATCGTCTCATCTGCCAGTCGAGCATGCGCGCGCTTTACTTAACGTACTCAGAGGACGAACGAACCATCTAGTGGAATGATGTGACGATACCGTAACCATTCATGGACGGCAGGCGCCATCGATCAGTGCAATTTCCATCGATTGAAAGCCATTTACTGTAACCTTACGTCCGTACGCCGACGACAATTGGGATTGGGATGAGATCGCAGGACACCGGAAGGAAATAACCAAGAAAGAAAAGAAAAAAAAAAAAAAGGTTACGATCAACGGATCGCTCGGGCTTGCGTCGGACCTCAGCGACGCACAGTAATTGTTCCCTTTCTTTTCCAAAGTTGTCAGGTATATATAGTTGTCAATAATGGTATCAATTGAGACCTATCAGTACGGGAACCAAGGACGGAGGGATTTGCCCACCAATGGATACACATCACGAGATCATTGATCATATACATAGCTATCAGATCAAGAAAATCGGGCTTTTCTAAGCATAAATAATACGTATCTGCGGGTTGGCATGATAGTTTGGGTCCAATCGTAGAAAAAGGCGGATGGCATAATGATACAGAAAGGAAAGCTCCAAGAAACTACTAGTACAAGTACACGTTTCGCGAGTGGACAGGCTTGATTCAAAAAGTGTTTTGTGTACGACAACAATACGAAAACTAGAAGCAGGGATATCACCAGATCTGGATAATTACGGAAAGCATGACGTGCACTTAAACCGACCGATGAACGCAGCCGACCAAAATCGGAATCTAACCAGGAGTGTGTGCAAGAACTGAGACAAGGATGGAAGGAGGAGAGAGAAAGAATGGAAGGAGCGCAGTTTAGGGTGATTAGGGAAGAATCTTATCGCTCCCGCACACAGCACCAGGCCGCCGATGGGAGAAAGGGTTCACGCAACAGCTCCATGGACGTTACTCGAGCGCATGTCCAAGTGGTGTTGGAGGCGAGGAGGCGAACGCTGGCGCAGGGGCAAGATATGATCATGCCCGCGCTCCGACGACGACGTGGATGATGATGAGTAAGCGGTTCGAGCAGCAGGCGCATCAATCCATGATTGGATCTCAGGCAACTGATTGGGGTGTTGTGGCTTCCGCGAGTCAGGAATTGAAGTGAGCGGCGCAATAGAAGGGTGACTGTAGTGATATGGCGCAAGTGGAGCAACGTGGGTGGAAATAGGAGGCAGCTGCGCCGACTGCGGTGGAGTTCTAGGCCGGGTCATAGCAGCGGCTAGTGGACCCCTACGGTGGGGGAATTGGTCCGGTCTCGAACGACCATGTGTACGCTCAAACAGGCCACATTTGTTGCAGAGCTAAGTTAGTCTCAGTGGTGTGCTATATGGGGGAACAAAGGGGGAAAAATCATACCACTTTGCCGGGACTAAGATTTGATCGTCTCCACGTGGACGTATCGGTCGTACAACAATTGAAGCATCTCCGGCGCACCCTGTCGCTCAGCTTCGTTGCCGCATCGTCCGTATAACCAATAGTATAGTGATTTTGTCCTGGAAGAGGATATGCGAGCGTGCCGTTTTCACGTGTGCCAGCGCTTGCATGCGAAAGCGGAGGGCTATTGTATGCCGGGGAAACATGGTACGAGTGTGAATCGTGCGAGTATCTGTGCTCGGTGTGTGGTCGCGAGCTGTATGTGTAGTTGTGAGAAGAACGTCCGGAATCCCGTACGGGATCATGGGGGTATGGTCGAGATCGTGCCATCTGATCTTGAGAGTAGTATGGGTCAGAGTAGCCAGGGTGAGAGTCGACAGAACGGTCTGGTGGAGACCGGCGGGGTGCGGGAGAGGACACAGAGGAGCGATCGAGGGAGGAAACCGACAAGGAGGGGGAATGGGAGAGGGTGGCTATGGGCGGGGGACTCGGTCTACGATAAGGGTGATCGTAAGAGTAGTCATAATCACGTCGGTGTCTAAGGAATTGGTGAGGATGAGGATGATGGGGAGGGGAAGGGATCGACGGTACGTACGAAGAGGGAAGCGGCATTGACTCTACACGGTGGGGCATGTGTGGGGGAGGGCGAGGGTACGCCTGGTTGGTAGGGAGGGGATGGAAAGGGAGACCAAGTGAGGAGGTGTTGAGGGAAGGGAGAGACTTATCAATGGAAAAGGACGTCGAGAACTGATAATGGATCAACAGATCAAAAGAGAGCGCGACATCGAAGCAAACAAAGAACGAACACCGCGCTGATCAAAGGGATCAGGAAGCCGTAAATTTGGAGTATGGGCTGTTTCGAGAGATCTGGTGTCTACATTTCGAAAAGGCAAGTGTTTAGGAAGGTGGGAGAGCGATGGAGGGCTGTACGACAGACCGTTATCAAGAAGGCGGTGATCAGACGCGGTCGCGGATGGTTCACGCGGAGGCGGATGGTACCGTTCTGATTTCTGGGAGCTGTGGTGGTCTTCCCTAGGGAAATGGAGGCTAAGGATGATAGAACGAGGCGTATTTGAGCACTTGCCAGGCACTCGGCTTGCTTTTCTGAGAAGATTCGCTGTGCGGTACGGCGGACTGGTGATCCGAGTGGGAGTGCATGGGTCCAGGAGAATGGGGAAGCGAACGTGCTAGGCAACTTCTCGCAGCAGAACCGGCGGTCATTCCGCGTGCTCAACGTGCCCTTTCCCTGCTCGTGTCGTGGAGTACAATAAAAAGGTTTTTCAACTTGGCCCGGACAAGTATTCACACCGCAAGCCTGGGCGGCTCACTGCCCACGGGCACTCCTCAAGAAAGCGGACTATCAGAAGGAGTGGTTTATTATTATTATTTTATTATTATTATTATTATCCGAACCAAAATCTATTTTTGTTCTAGTCCAGGGGTCCTTTACACGGCGCCGCGGCACAGGTGGACAGTATCGTTTGTTCGCATTTCTGCCTTTTTCAATCGCCGACGTACGGAAAATTCAGCGGCTCGTTCCCTTATTTCTTAGCTGTCGCGGGATCGGAGGTCCGGGAGCAAAATCCAATTTACCAACGGCGGCTTCTTATCGGCGGTTCGGAATCGCAAAGAGGGAATACCCTAGCCCCAGGGCCTGTGAGAGCCGCCTCGCGATCGTTTATTGTTCGTGGGCACTAGTGGTACGGTCCAGAGTGCTAAAATTGTGTGAGGGTATCATCTTGATCACCTACCCTATCACATCGACCCTGCACATCAGCCAGATTCCCGGAGATGCCCTTCAAATCTCAGGAAATCATTCCGTCTCCATCTCGTGCAGTATCGCACCTTCTATATAGGCATAGACACAATTGGCCCGATACGAAACACGACGGCAACTCACTTCCGTTACACCTTCATTCGTCCATCTCACTCGCTGTGTTCGTCCCCTGTCCAACTCATCTCTCCGGGTCTCCGCCTTCCTCGTAGCTATACTGGTACAAAACAGACCATCGCTGATTGATCGATCACGCTCGTGCCCTATGCGTATCAGTGACTGATGCGTATTCATATTAATTCTGGCGTCTATCCAAACGCGGTTGCCAAGCCCCAGCCTACTGCCGCATTCCTTGTCCTTGTTCAAATCCGTCCTGGCAGCTACGGGGACGCAATCACGGATCCTTTTGGCTGACACGATGGAGAACATGAAGGACCCCAGATGTGCTCCCATGTCGGGGCCTTGACAAGATTCAGAAGTCGTCACAGGCTCCGGCCAACAGCTTCTCCTCTCTCATGGCGCTGCAGGTTATACTTGCCCTGCTCGTTGCTATACCCCACTTGGGAACCTCGACTGCGCACACGCTCACGTTCATCTGTGACAGTGGATTGAACATGTCAAACCATCACCCACTGGATAGATATGGTCGTCTGCCCCCGTCTCATCCTCGCTGCTCGCGCGGCTCCCCACGGGTTGATCTCGTTCCTTTGCCCGTTTCCAGGCCGGAGCGAGGAACCCCTCTGCCATATCCGATATTCCGAGGGCGGAAATCATTTGTCCCTTGCCGTAAGCCGCATCATCCGCTCGCAGCGACGCCCGGACTCTTGCACATGATTTCCTGTATATTAACATTCTTGTCCGCTTTTCGTATGCCACACTGTTTCAGGCTTATATACTTCACCCATTCGTTCCTTTGTTTCAGCCTCGGCCTTAATGCTTGCCTGACTTACTCCTCACGAAATTGTAGTGTGCTCCATGGAGATTGCAGGCGATAGGTTGTGCAGGTCGCTGTTTCATAACGTGTGCCCCCCTCTTCCTTGCCACGTCCGCATCACAATCATGTTGCAATCATGGCCAGAAATATCCTGTCTTCTACGTTCTCTTCTGGTCATCCTTGGGGCTCCCGTACTGCTGCCGCAGACGTAGAAAACCACAGCTTTGTGGCGACATTGCATGTCCCTTCGGATTGCCATCACAATGACTGTTGCGACTTCCACTTCTCAGCTGCTGTAGCGAAACGAAGCAAGAGGCGATAGCTTGCTGTACCGATCTGTTCGGGGAAGATGCAGAGGATGTGTTATTCGTTGAGGCTTGATGCGACAGCGAGAGAAAGAAAAGCCAAGCTGGGATTCACCGCGCTGATGCCATCGTTACCAGTGTTAGTTTCAAGCACCACCTTCGGGATCATGTTTGGTGTCCGACAGGACTCTCGAATCTCAAGCCCAAACCCCGCCGCTCTCGAGTCAGTCAGGTAGGGGAAAGGTATCTGGCCATCGGTGGATTAGTGAGCTTTCTCCGAGGGAGTCTCGACGGTATTGATGTGCCACCGACGCGCCTGTTCGTGGTGTCTCCGTTGAATCGGAAAGAGCCTCACGCTCTGCTTCGCGGCCTACGGGTAAGGTTTCAAACATTGAATATAATGTTCAATATTTTTGAGCGCTTCAAGAATCAAGATCGATTTGAAGCAAGTTCATGCGTGTGGATGAAAAAAAAGGATCGATTTCCTTTTTAGGCCGTTCATTGCCGCCCTTCGTTTTAGTTCGCCCTGGTGCTTCTACACCGCAGGCGGCCTGATATCATGAGCCTATTGATAGTGCATTGGTGGCCCAATGGATATCCGTCCCATGGCAGGTTTACAGATTACTACGGCCTGGTTGCAAGCGCTGCAAACAAACTTGGTAACACCGAGGTTCTCATCGTTTCTCGGAGTCCCACTGCAACCAAGTTCATATCATGGGTTCCAGAACAGATGCTGAGTAGCTCTTTTCCCAGCGTCAATCAAAAGTTCTTCTCACCCGTCTCTACGTTTGGCTATACAGTCAAGCCGCACCCCCAAATGATGGGATCGCGCCCAACTGATTGAAATATCACGGCACCAAAAAAATTAAGTATTGCCATGATAGGCTGTCACAATCCGAGGGCTACGACCTGGGACCACCCACGATCCGCGCTGCACCACGTCAAGACTACAGCGGGGATATCCGAGTCCCACACTTTGATTCTATGATAGCACCTGGTTCCGCGTTTCACTGGCAGTGAAAGCAGTGAGTTCCCCGCCCCCTGCTTTCCCCGTATGCCTATTATTTTTTGCACTGCAGGAACACGCGCCCAGGCACATGCACAAAACCTGAATTTTTTTTCTGAATATGAACATAACATCACAGACAAAAGGCATTCTCACAAGAGGCAGCAATACAAGGTCGCCTGATCCCGCTCACTAATAAGACGCGAGACCACGTGCGTCTTTGGACGTGAGCTCGAAACAACAGCTGGAGCCATTCAAACTTGCATGGGATTTGGTTGGTCCCGGGCCAGCTAACTTGGAAGGTGTGTGGTATTATCGACGTGTTGCAGACGTCAGCATGGAACGCTAGCTGATTTGTTCCTAGTTACCAAAACTGCCTGCGATCCAATAACTAACAGATTGATTTAGGTAATATTTTACCCATCACATATTTATGCATTGATCATCGGTCCTGATGGCATTTTCGATTGTTCCAAATCGCCGTCAGTGGCGGTGTGGCAGCCTTTCGGAGAGCACAACACTTGAAGCGCTGGCTCGCCAGTGCTAACTCTGACTGGTCGTGGGCCATGCTCCATTCTGGGGCACTGCCGGCGTCGATGAGTACGAATGCCTACACGCGTATACATATCGGATCTATTCTCCGGCTCATCGTTCCACGCGCCTTTCATTTTCTGCAGTATTGAGCCGCCGTGATGGTGGCGGATGTGAGATTAAGATCACACAAACGGCGGGGAGGCAGGGGGCCAGATGAATGCATATTCTGACAGAGGCGGCTTCCGGTGATCAAACCATGTCCAACTTTCTCGCCACCTCCTGTTGTGACAAAGCGCACGCATGTCAACACTTACGAGGTTGAAAAAAAGGGGTACCCTGCTATTACATTCAAAATCAAGTATGATTCGGAAGAAGCGCATGCATACATGGCCTTTTTTTCATTCGCCGCTTCCGCGAACATGGGCGATGTACGAAGAACTCTTTAGCATGATCGTTACAATCACTGTTCAGTGTTGGAAAACCTGCTGCTCATCGCTGCTCTGCCAGCTTTGTGATCAGAATCACGATCGCGTGATCAGGAGCGGGACAATCATGCAAGCACGCACCCATCGCCGTGGTGCAGGCGATGTTACAAGTGCACCCGAAACTTGAATACGAAACTATTGCAAACACTAGCTGATTTTTGTTGTGTAAAACACATTTAAAACATCAGATTATCACTGATGAGAATCAGATTGAGATTTGTGCGATCGATGTGGCGGCCATGGGCGAGCATAGGTGATATCAGATATGGAAAGGCCTGGAGGGGGCGGATAATAGACCGGCACTTTGTCGTCGCTGGGTGCTGCATGATCGAGGTGATCCGAACTCGATCGAGCGAACTCGGACGTGACGTACAGCAACTCCCTTTGAGGACACTCGATTGATGCGGCCTCATGAATCCACTCGCCAAATCTAGCAGTCTGAAACGTTTTACCATGACGGGGTGCGGCGGGTCGAACAGCCTCCTCGCGCCCGGTTCTTTCCACTTTCTACTGCTGAGCCATCGGATGGCATCCTGTAGAGTTCCGTTGATGCAGATCAGTGCGGCTCAGCGCTTTGAGTCAGCCCGTGACACACACTCGATCCATCATTCACCCCAAATCGACCAGCGGATCCTCGCTCGACCGCCAACTGGCATATGATGATGCGTTGATGCATTGATCATGTTTACATATGGCATTGATCACTCTCGTGGACTTAGTGTGACCATGGATTTCCGTTGCATCGCATGCCGCCATTATGATGATCATATATCATCATGAACCCCGAAAGAAAAAGATGGCCACTGGCGCGTAGCCTTCGAAGCCCCTGGATGAGAGGCTGGAACTGATAAGATACTAGCGAGATGACGATATGATTCACTAAAAAAGGCTATACACACACGCCCACGCCCACCTTTGATTGAAAGTTTCGAGTCCATTATTACTTTCAGGCCGCGGATCCCGAATTGTATTTTAATAGCATATAGCATAGGGTCTTGTTATCGCCTCAGAGGTTCACCGTCCCGGACTCCGCAAAATGCACTGTTATCGTTATGTACATACGTGTCGCGAATGAATGTCCCCTGCCTAGATACGATAGCTATGATTATCGGATGGTCGTCGAAGGAAAGTACGGCAGACGGTGGCTAAATAGCAACCCATACTATGTAAGTTAACTGTTATCATATCCTCACCCGGTTCTCGCGCGGAAACTGGCCTCTCTTCGTCCCACGCCTACCAATTGCCGAGCGAGCGCATCAAAATCCTAGCAATCCGACTCCGCCTCCGTAGAGCTGTCCGAAGCTCGGTGGACTGCCGCCGTAGACCACACACGCACCATCCCATCGTGACTCCCAGTTGCAAACATCATCGGATCGTCCGTCCCATTGTTCCACCCGATGCAAGTCATGTCGGCCATGTTCATGGGTCGAAGGTAACGCAGCAATGCCGCCGTGTCTCGATCCCAGATATGTACGTCGCCAGCTACCATTGGGAGAAAAAAGGTATGGGCGGAAGACCAATCGCATGGTTAGCAAAATGGCTTGCTCAGCGGTTGTGCGAGCGAAGCGGTGACCCACCTTTACCAACGCAAAACACGAACTGTTCGTCTCTCCCACCAAAGTAACAAGAACCCGCGATGGAGGTGGGTCCATTGAGCGCAAATGTGTGCTTGAGGTTCAGTCGAGCTGTCAATGGAGTTTCTCCGTCCGTCCGCGCTCTGTCCCGCACGATCTCGAGTTTCCAGAGTTGTGGCGCAGCCTAGACAATTCAGTCAACTGAGCGGGACGGATCAATGAGATGACATGGTATATGATCGCACCTGTTCAAACGATACGAGAACGAGAGACATCCGCTTCGAGATCACGATGTCACGGACATCGCTAAACAAGGGTACTTGACTACCCAAACTGTGAGAATGGCTCCTTAGCGAGGTCACATCCGAACGTGCACCTCTCTTTCCGTTTCGTGTGCATATTGTACACTGTTCACTTTGGGTCAGCGAGGCACACATAGGCGGCACGTCGGCTCTCTTACCGATGATCCGTTCGTCGA